>JAUKPT010005972.1:0-10103 GCA_032273505.1 Nanomia bijuga | reverse complement strand
TTTTTTTTGATTTTCTTTTAAATCTTAATTATTATTTTTAATTACAATGAATATAATCTTAAGGATCCTTTACATATTACGTAATCAAGGAGCACGAGATGGGGGCATCTTGCCAGTATATATATATTTACCCCTTCAAGGACCCCTCCTTGGAGGAGTGGTACTCGAAAACGCTGGGAAATTATTTTTAAAGCAGCTGGGGTATAGGGGGAGTTGTAAGACCCCAATGCAGAAATTTTAAGACAAAAGCACTTTTTTTTATAAATAATTTGGATTTCAAAAATATTTATTTTCCCGAAATCAGGGAACTCCCTGAACACAACCATGACTGGAAAATGAATTCTTGATTAAATGGGGAGGGTTCTAATAATATTGGCAAAAATGTGATTACGTAATATGTGAATGGCCCCTTACATCGATATTTTCAATAAATTAGAAAAGTAATAAATGAATAAACAAAATTAATGCTTTAACAGTATAGTCACAAGGCAAAAACATTTAAAACCATAAGTAAGTAGTGTCTGTGAAATTTGGTTTTAGATAGAACTCCTAGTTTCAGAAGATTTTTTCATATAAAATGCAATAATTTTTGTGAGATCAATTTTTTCATGTGTCATCAAGAAGATGAATTTCGATTTATTATCAGGAATTGTACTAAAATTCGGGTAGATAGAAATTTTATCTATTTCAGCTGACAAATGACACGTAAAGCAAATGATACAATTAGTAATAATAAAAATAGCTATCGACACACAAAAAAGTTATTTACATGTTAGTGAGAAAGTGAAAACGTCACTCGAGAAGGTGGTCACCTTTTTCGGGACAGGTGCCTCATCCTCTATTCCTATTAACATCTTTTGAAAAAAAGTCAAGGTTGATCTGACAGTCTTCTCATATTGTATGTCGAAGACATAAAAAGCTGCCAGATAAACCTTGAATGCCACCAAAAAATCGTCTGTTGTTGATAAAATTACATTATCAACGATGACTTTAAAAATCACATCTTCGAAGCTGTCGGCTTTTGAATAGGTTATTCGAGGACCTGAAACAGCCTGATGTTGGTCCTCGATAACGAAATCGGTAACTAAATCGTGCATCCGAAGAGGCGCAACTAGGATGGCTCCAACATTCATGAGATCTAAATCAAAATAACATAAACCATTATTAGACACCGTACCTACTCTCCGGTCTAAATTAATTGTTTTTTTCAACCCAGGACATTCTTATTCCACGCTTATTAGTCTTTAACATAACAATATATAGTTAACATTGGAAAATATTTAAATCAAATTTCGATTACTGCAGAATGCTTTTTCCAACTCATTAGTACCTCAAAGAAAAAGCTAGCACACAACGTGTGATAGTAAGTAGATGAAAAAATTATTTTTTTATAAAAAATACTTACACTCTTTTCGTTCAGGATCACAACAATAAAGATAATCCTTTCTAACAGCCAAAAGCAATGGGGTACTGGCCTCCTTTGACACTGGTCTCATCTTGAATATTGCTTTTGCATATTTGACCAACCCACATTCAATCCGTTTACCAATGTCGACATGTGTTATTCTTTCATATTCGTAAATGATCTAAACAAAAACAGTAGACGTAGGTAATCAGGGTGGCCATTGAAAATTGACAGAAAAATTCCAGGGTTTTCCAGGAGAGCTTTCCAGGGAATCCATATCATTTTCCAGGGATATTTTTCTCATAGAAGACAACCGAATGACACGACCATGAAGATGTAATCTTTATCAAAATTAAGAGGGGAGAAACAAAAAGATGAGTCAGAGATAGTAGAAGATGTGAAATGAATATTAAAACAGTCTAATTTATATTTCATGATAGTGATAAAATTAGTTTCGTTTATATAAGAATAAAAGGCATTAGATTAAAGATCTTGGGCTTTTAAGTCAACCTGTATTTAAAATATAAAGAAATAATCAATAAGAACTAAATTCTAGAGAAAAAAATATTTTATGTAAAATTCTAGGGGTCATTTTTTTCAAGGGTTTTCCATGGATTTCTCCAGGGATAATCCTATTTTCCAGGGTTTTCCAGGGGTCGATGGTCACTATTCTTAAATTTTCAAAAATCCCTTAATTTCAGTACTCTAAGGTGACAAATAGACTGGGATGGGATTTCCCTTAAATATCAATGAGCGGGAATCCAATTAATGTGAATTAAAGAATGTATTACCTGTTCTTCCTCGAAGATTACTGGGTACAGATCTTTTATCTCTGCCATAGGCGTTTCTCCAATTACGATTTCACTTCTTCTTTTTTTGAATGTTGAATCCAAGGCATAGGATAATGCCTGGTAATTCCTGCAGGTTGGGGTCTTTCTATGTTCTCGAATTATGGTTGTCATATGGGTTTCGAGGCTCGTCTCATCCTCGCCAACCACTTGATCATCTGGGCAATAGTCTATTGCCCAGTTTCTGTGACGAGTTGGTGTTGTCGTTGGTGTTGTTGTAATCTTTGTTTTTTTGTTTTTTCTGCTTCCAACATCTCTCAATCTGGTATTCCTGAATTTCTGACTGATTCTTTTTATCCATAATTGCTGAAAAAATAAGATAAATAAAACTTAATTATTTCAGAACAAAAAAAATATCGATACCTTTTTTGAAGAATGGTAGATTAAACATTGTATATGTTGTACGATAAAAATCGGATAATCAGTCAATAAAGTAACTATTTTGATGCCATACATGGGGCTGTGCCACAAGCCTATATATCATATCACTCAAAAAAATTAATCAATTGATATACGCAGTCCATTCAAAATACAAGTTCAGTATTTAACTCACTGTGGCAGCAGCAGGTGACAATTGCTGTCTGACCCCCTTCCATTTTCTTGTCAGTGCATCTGCCATCTTCATGTATTGACGAGATGTTGGGTGACTTTCAAAAACTGTCACTTGATCGAAAATTGCTGATAAAATCTTTGTTTTATCAGCTGCCACCATTTCTTGGCCAGAATTCAGTCGGGTCACGAGGCCCTTTGGAAAGAATTCCTCATTAATTGTAAAATTGATGGGGAAGGTTGCTTGTTTTTTACTCATAACCTCTAAATCGATATCCTCCTCCTCATTTATCTGAACCTCTCTGGGAGGGGTAAAGGTTTGATGTTGGGGTTCAGGATGAAGTTGAGGCTGAGCTTCCTCTTGAACAATCCTCGCCTGATAACCATTCTTTAGGTCTGCCTCATCTTCTAAAACATTCCATCCAGGAAACATTGGATGCTGAAACTCAATTGATGGATCAACCCCATCCAGTTGCCACAGATTTAGCTTGTCGCTGATAAAACGAATAGCATTTTCTCCAGGGGGACTATCATTATTTTTTTGATACTAGCATACCAGACTTGAAGTGTCCTTTCTTCTGACATATTGGACTAAATCTAAATGCAAATGTTTGTACAGAAAATATCATTCATGGTAGTTTTACAATCCCCCGCTGAAAAAATAACATATTTTACGACAACAGACTAAAAGACGTAGACAAAATTTATTATAAAACTAATAAATTAGGTACAAAAATAATGATAATTCTGCACAATCTACATCTGTCACCATTTGAAACCCTAAAAAAGTAGTAGGACATGGTGTAATGTTTTATGAATTTCTTCTACGTCTGTTAGTCTACGTCAGGGTACTGTAAGAAAATAAGTTGCATACCCACCCCTAAATGTTTCTGGTCTACCTATATAGGGATTCCCCCTAAGTTGTGAATAAGTCTAAGAAGCATGAGTCTCAAAATACTGTTTTTCATGATTTCTGACCCTTTTAGATGCAAAATAAGAAAGAACCAATGGATAAGTAGATCCTGTTTAAACAAATTTGACAACAATTTTTTTTAGCAAAAAAGTGCCTTTTTAGAAAAAAAATAAGAAATAAAAAGTATAGAAATATTTTGTCATCTTGGTAGACTATAAATTACTATAAATTACTTTTTTTCTGAAATTTGTGATAAAAGTGTGGCTTAAATTGGAATTCTACACATTTTGTTCAAAGGGGGTGGGCAAGTTGTTTATGAAATTATTGATAAAATTACACTTATCATAGTGTGAACCCCCCCAGTTCTTTATTTGGGGGGATGGTTTGCAGAAAATTAACTTATTCAGTCCAAACCAAAGTGGTGCATTCGCATTGTGATGAATGTTTGAAATCAAGTTACTCCTTGAATAACACATTGTTTTCATAATAATGAAAATGTGATCAAATGTGGCTACAACTGGCTACAAAGGAACATTGAAGATAATTTCTAAAATCCTCATTATTACCAATATTACTTCTCCAACAAGAAAAAATCTTAAGTTTATGATTGCAAACTACTCCTAGTTAATTAACTTGCATTTTTGTGTTTTTTTAAACAAAATACCAAAAATTGATGAAAAACCACATTGGCGAATAAAAGCCAAATGAAAAGGAATATATTTCCTTCTTTCAAAATAATACCCTGGACAAGACTTGAAAACTTGAAAACATCTCAAAAGAAGAGAAGAAAAAAACTTAAAATCAATGAAAAGTGTCAATACAGATTATTGTTAATACAAACCAATAAATAAAAAGTTATAACAGAAACCATTATTAAGTCTTTGATTAGTATTGAATTAAATTTACATTACAGATTTAGCACCATCAAATGTCAATGATTATATATGTTCTGTTTAAGAGGAACAAATTTACGATTATCTATACAATACATTCCAAGTGGGTGATAATCGTATAACCCTTCAACTTGAATGAGCAAATATTCCCCTGACTCTTCTACTTCATATGCATGGAAATGGGTTTCAAATAACAGAGTATCCAGTTTTTTGAAATAAATAAAAGGTTTTCCAGATATTTGGATAATTTTATGGACGATTCCAAACAGGTATGTAGAGTCATAGCCAACCACAACTACATCTTTCTTGTGATATTCCACACTCTCTGTCTTCAGACCATCTGCAAATACGAACATATGCTCTTCATCACCTTTTTCTTTTTCCACTACCTTTTTTAATTCATGAGGAAGCAAGTCAAAATGCTCCATTTTCTGAGACACATAAATATTTTCTGTAGTAAAAAACAACTCTCTTTTGTATGCTTTATGCATTCTCGACTGGTGACGAAAAGCAATTGACTTACAGATGTTTATTCTGTTTTTCGAACGAGTCATTGGTTCTTTTAGGCTAAAATTCTTCGACTCGTATCGAAGAGTAAATCTTGATCTTGGAGGACCGAACTCCCTCGTCTGGCTTCCATAATGAATGCAAAAGTGCATTTTTGGTTTTACTCCATCTGGAAAAAATGACGTATAAAGTGTCATTAGTTCATCAAATTTCTCATCTAAATAGTATGTTGATCCCATGTCGAACTTATGTGCCATTACTTCATCTAAGTAATCTAAAAGAAGCAGTAGCACTTCCCAGTATCCATCACCGTTATCAATTCGACTTCCAAACATTAACGGAAAAAGCCGACAAAAATTCCAACTCTCCACAGCAGTAAGTTTTACTTTGAAAGAATCTAAAGCACAGCTTATGGTAAATGGCTGCAGCTTATCTCTACGATCGCATCTTTGATAGTTAAACAATTCGATCCCAATATTGAGCTCCTCCAATGTAAAGAGGCCTTCTCGGACGAAATGTATAATGAGGTCAGACATAATATTAAAACAAACCCCCTCAAAAAGATCATGAGCAACATCACCTGGAAACCCAGAAGTACAATGAAAATATTTTAAGACATTAAGAGGGCAGTCTGCCTTGATGCCATATTCTTTTATAAGTGCAGGATTTGCCTCTATACCATTCAAATGTCTCCTGTGAGACTCTTCAGTTCTCATTACACACTGATCAGCATTTGTACAAGTACTGATATCATCCCTTATGCACATACAGAAACGGCACACTCGCTTGGTTTTACTAAAACTTTCTTGGAATCCAAATAACCAGTGAGCAGCCATATTGTCGCTTATAACCATAGACACAGATCCATGGAACAAGTAGGATTGTCCGAGAAAGTCAATCTGAAGACCTTTGGTTTCTAGCACTTTCAGATCATCAATCAGTGGAGCTAAAATTGCAGCTGCCCCATATCTTTTGGCATGTGTATGCTTCGCAACAATAGCCAACTGGATAGATTTGAGTTTCGAGTTAAGTCTCGGACTAAGGTTGCCAAGTGTAAAATAAAAGGCAAGAATCTTGTAGTTTTTGGTTTTGTTGCCAAGAGGATTTGATATTGTGAACTCATCATTATACAAATTAATGAGCAAGGTCTCTTTCTTCGAAAAAAAAGCACTCATTTTTATGTGGGAGCCATCTTTGATTGATGTTATTACTTCACTTTCTTCTCGATTATGAAGCACTTCAGCAATAACATCCTGGTGGCATAGATAAACTTTCAGTGTTTCCAAAATTGGCACATATTGGAATGTATCTTTTTTACCCTTGTCATTTATACCTAGCTCTATTTCGATGGGCATTACAAAGGTGTCTTTTCCTTGGATGTACCGATCCAAACTTTTTTCTTGTGTAAATTTATGCAATGCTTCAACAAGCGGTATGCGTTCTTGAAAAGCCTTTAATTCATTCTTTTCAATCTCACTTAAGTCATCTCTAATAAATATATCCATATTTTCATTATGAATTTTCCAACTGTGAGATACCAATTTTTGCATTTCATTACAAACAAACTGAGTTGCGGCAGTAGTGACTTTTTGCTCCTCTCGTGCATCAAGCAAGATGTCCGATAATAAATCATGATAATCAAATTGGACAGGTTCAACTTCATCTCCAATATCGGTGTAATCTTCATATGTCTCTGAGAAAATCTCAAGCTGAGGGTCAATAGATTGATCACTTATACTTGAAGTTGATGGATTATCAGTGTATGATGCAGCATTTTCATTGAAATGAGGATCATACAAGAAGGAATGTTTTTTACGAACATGACGACGGTATGAAATAACATTGGTAAAAGAAACCTGACAGTCCTGAATACCACATTTAATCTTAAAACTGTTCATGTGTGACATTGCATAATGAGATATTAGACGTTTGATGCTGGTAGAAGACATGGAACAAAGCTGACAAGCAAAACGCATTGTGGAGAGCAGATCCTAAAAAAATACAGTGTATAAAAAACCCAGAACCCATAGTTATTGTTAGCAAATATGTTGATGTCATTTGAGAGGTAAAACCAGCAAATTAGGTCCTACCAGTGGACGTCAACATTTTTCGATATTATTCAGACAAAATACAACATTATTCAACATAATTCGACAAAGATCGACAATTTTGGTATAAATCAATTTTTTTTATACACTTTGTATATCCAAAGATTATCACTGACTCCTAACTGGGCATCCATGCATGTTCCTTATCTCTATATTTTCTGCCATATTTCCTGACCCTTCCAAGCTCTATACAAAATTACTTATTGGTTTTCTTTTTTGAAATAATAATAATAATAATAAAAACAAAATAACATAGAAAAAACAATGATCCAAAAATTTAAGAGACCATGCAATAATAGAGACCAAAAATAAGGCAAAATATAGAATTTTAAAGACCTTCTCTTTATACAATTCTCTATAGATCACCAGAGTGACCATCAATTTCATGGAAAATAGGGTTCCCAGTGGTTTGAGATCTCCAAAAATCAAGACAATCCAGACTTTTGGTCCTTAAAAACTATATTATTATTCCAGACACATGGACATTCGACACTCAGACATTAGCCAAAAGGATTTCTCAAATATTCTTATTTCTTAATGTGACCATATGGGACACACAGATACAAACATAAACACACACACATAAACACACACATACACATGCACATGCACAAACACACACACACACACAGAGAATAACTAACCAGAGAACAGTAGGGTACTTTGTAAAGCAATAAGATAGTCCAGAGATATTAACTTGAATTATCTAAGTTGTTAACAAGAGGGTCACTAGAGTACTTGAAATGAAATTTCTATATTTTATTCAGTTCACAGTTCACATGATCTTGCAAGTTACTTCATTTTTTAACTTGCAAGATCATCCAAATAGAAGAGAACTGGTATAGGAGAGGAGTCAAAGAGGCCATATAAATCAAAAAAAGAAACCCTACACTCAATGTGGACAAAGGCAGATACCACCTTTCGGAAATATGGATTAATAAATAAATCAAATGAAGCCAGTGCATTGCAATCTGCAAACTGATTCCCACGTGAGAATGACATAAGTCAAAATTGCTGAAGACGGCTGAAGGCCAGCAGCCGAAATATTCAAAAATTAGGTTTATACAATAAAAAATATACTACTTAATATATGTATCTGTGAATAAGAATGGATACGATTAAAAAAAAGAATTAAGAAAAATATTAAGAAAAATGCTATTATTCCAGACAAATCCAAACTGCTGGGAACCCTGCAAATGATATCAAAACATGCATTTCACCTTGGAATAGGTGCAGAAAATATTGAGGATTGAATATCAGAAAATGCATTATTTACAGTGGTGACAATTATAGTACCTGAAGAAAAAAGTTAGGGACCAAAAGAATAATTTTACTTTTCAAACAAAATAAGACATTTTTCAAAAAGATTTGAGAAAATTTAACAAAAATTTGATATTTTTCAACTGTTCTTGAAAGTAAAATTTTATTGACATTTATCGTCAGATGTTGAGAGCCGATATAGGATATTGTCCTGAGCTAAGGGGCCTTTTTCAAATGAGAAAGAATGGTCCAAAAACTGAAAACATTTTATTACAGGCATACTTTTAGCGCATACGACAAGACCACTAAGTAAAACCCTGTTAGTGGCATTTGGTAATACCTCATTAACTTTATCTGGAAAATAGTAATATTTTTTATTTAACTATGTAAAAATATTTTTTTTGAATGCACTATGAATTTTTCTAAACAATAAAGCAACAATAGTATTGCAGATACAAATGTAGAACATTATTTCTGAATTCTTAAATCACAAAACCATAATAACAATTATGTGGTAATTAACATGCGCCTAAATGCAGAGTTGATTCATCCCAATAATTACTCAAATATGAATGTTACCGTAGCCGACAATGTGCGTTGCTCTGTTTAAGTGATATTAACAAAATGAAAAATTCATCCCAAGAAATCGTTATCATAATCAAATGTTTTTGTCACATGTAAAGAGACAATCAACAAACAAAAATTTGAACTAAAATTCTATCCCAGATTTATTGACAAACAAGAAAAATGATCATTGATCAACAAAAATTGAAGCTTCCATCAACAATAGAAATTCATGTTAGATATAAATAGCTTTCTACTATCTATAACCCATGTGTCCAATAGCAAAACGAAAAAATTCAAATAGTTAATCATTTGGTGTATCCATGCTTTTTTGTTATCATTTTTCTGTTTTCTGTTTTTTTTATACACTGCCATACAACTGCCAAAGAAATAAACAAAGGTAATGTATCATAAAATGGCAAACTAAACAACAATAAAAAAATTAGTCTCAATATATTTGATAGAATTCTCCCTATTGAAATGTTTAAATATAGAGATACTAATTCAGATGTCACACATATTTCAAAATAATGATTTGTAATACACACAATTCCATGGCAAATTATTTTTATGGATAACTAGCAGCCATGAGCTAATTTATATCCTTAACTGTTAAAATCATGTCATTCCTCTGTAAACATTCGTTATTTATAACGATAGTTCAAATGAACTTATTTTATTTATCTTTTACCCTGAACTGACTGAAAAACAGCAAATAAGTCGCTGTAGAATTATCTGCTATGTTAGTGTAATAAGCATGGATACAGATATATACAAATAAATGTGACTCCATTTTGTATTTTAACATCGCGCGAATGTAGTAAACATGAGGTTTTCGCTTCTGTACGTATTTGCATATTTTACAGAACAAACAAAATCGATGTCCAAAGTAGATATATAAAAAAATAAAAAATAAAAAATAAAATAGACTTACCGATAATAGAAGGATGGGATGAAACTCGCAGGTTCGAATCGTAATGCAAGTGTCCTTTTAAACGAACTAGAGTTCTTCACGACTATAAAAAATAATTCTTAGTTAAAGAAATAAACAACAAA
>JAUKPT010005971.1:0-10104 GCA_032273505.1 Nanomia bijuga | reverse complement strand
TATTTGAATAACTATACCTTGTGTACAGAAAAAGTCGCCAGCGCAAAAAGTCGCGAAAGTCGCAAAAGTTAATTAAATTACTGTGTCTAGTCTGGTCAAAGGTCGCCAGCACAAAAAGTCGCGAAAGTCGCAAAAGTTAATTAAATTACTGTGTCTAGTCTGGTCAAAAAATTATTGCCGCAATGTTTTTTCAAAAAACCGAACACTTGGGACTTAACAAGGCGGGAAATTTTGTTTTCAAATCTCATACTGTCTTAATCAAGACAAGATCACAAACAAAGATATTACCACAAAAGGAGGATATTTTTATCTCGTGTTTTCAGTTCGTACCACAGAAAGAATTAGATGTAAATCCAGAACCAAAAAAATGTGCCAAAAGTATGACTCAAAATGTATTTTTAACTCTCTATCACATAATAACAGCATTCCATCAGTTTTTTTTACTAAATTATTATCAGTAACTGCTAAAAATCGAAGCTAGCATAACAATGTTTCGTCAACTTTATACTCGCTGGGTTTTTCGAAAGATCGATGTACGCGTGTGTTAGGCAAATCTCAAGAGCAACTTTGATTGGCCTAACACGAGCGTTCCTCATCACTAAAACCTTCTAGAGGTCACCATACGTTTCGGGTTAAGTTTTTCTACCCGGCAGATCTAGACTTTCTGCTGATAAGAAAGAAATCTAGAAAAATCATTTTGGCACATGTCCTTTACAAAACAACAGCTGATATTCACAAATAAAATCAATATGATTTCTAGAAGGGTCTACAGGATTTTGCAACACCTTTCTACGTGAGAGAAACGGTCTTTAACCGTGCTTAAAGCAGTGTTGGAGCATATCTCACCCCTAAAAACTTTATTCGCCGTGACACTTATAAAATCTGTTCATCAGCCACGCCTACGAGATTAAAACATGTGACGATAGTCAAGGTCTAAACCTATATTTAGAGTGTGACTCATATCCGGGCGGTGTGGTTTTCAGTGGTTAAAACATATGTTACACGCTTCCGCTCTCGCGAAATGTGTGACGTAGTATTCCTTTCAAAGAGATTTGTACTAAATCTAAGAATGCTTTTTTTATTATCATTGTGTCATAAAATGAGTTACAACGGGTTTGTCTACAGATTATGGTAAAATTTGCCGTTTGGTTGGTTGGAAATTACATCATCAAGAATCTTATTGGTTGATTTCAAAATGTCATCCTTTGATAATTTGTTAAAGTCAGAAATGATGATAGAGATTTTTAGTGAACCAATCAAATTCTTGATGATGTAACTTTGAACTAATCAAACGGCAAATTTTACCATAATTCGCAGGGTGGGTGGGGGGAATACGAAGTTTTAACAGTGAGGAGTTGTAATGAGGCAAATGGAAAGTTGATGGTGTTCTCAAGGATTTCTAAAGAAGTATGGTTTCAACAACGGTAAATATTTTGGCCAAAAGTACTTCCCCCCCCCCCCACCATTTTGCTATTTTGCTTTATTTCTCCCCTGTTTTAGGGTGCGAAACAATAGAAATCACTTCATTCCGTCCCTATTTTCCAAATTTTGCTTATTTCTTCCCTCCCAGGGGGGGGGGGGGGCGCTGTTGGCCAAAATATTTACCGTTGGGGTACAAATGATATGGTTTATGGATTAATAAGACCATGGATAGATTATCTGAAATCCAATACCACCCGAGACTTTCAAAAATCATAGTATGAAGCATAGTCCGAAAACTTCCATGATTATTAATTTGTGAAGATAACTAGATAATTCTTCTTCTTATATTTCAATGTAATTGGTACATCATCATCAGAGAGCGTTGAGGATAACTCTCTCCGATGATGATGTAGCAATTACATTGATATAAAAGAATAATAATTACCTGTTAATGAAATCTGATAATATGACATCGCCCACTAAAAAAAAAAAAATCCGATAATTCCGATAATTCCGATCTTCTTAAATATTCGGATTGGAAAGAGAGAAACTTGAATTCACCTGCTCTGCATTGGGACTTTCCCGAAAAGACATCTCGCATCTCGTATCATGCTGATTAAAAAAAAAAATTCTGGTTGTACGTGATGTACTTTGAACCTAGCGAAAAGAGATGTGTGCAATTCAACAAAAATGTTATTTTAACACGGTAGGTGTGAGCAAGGATAAGAAAATAAAACACTTTTCTTGTCTTCTAACACGAGAGTGTCCTGAAATTATATTCGGTTGGAATTCCTAGTAATAGTAATTCTGTTAACTCAATTATGTATAGGGAGAGGGGATCGTAGGATCCCCCTCGATTATATCGTAAATATCTCTAGAACCCTTTGCCTTTTCAGTTTTTATTTCGGTGACTTTTAATATTTATTTATAAAACACCTTTTGACAAATTTTGGTTATTATAGGATAAAGTTTCTATTACAATTGTTCCAAGCAACGATCCCTTTAGCACTTCATTAAGGTTCTTTACGATAAAGGGGGTGGGTGTGGTCCTAGGCTCCCTCCCCCCATACAAAAAAAGCCCTTCCGATCGGGCCATACAAAATAAGGTTAACCATAAAAACGTATTACAATTAGTTAAAGTATCCGGGGATTTTTACAATACAATCTTTATATTACGAAATGTTGAAAAGTTTAAAACTTTTAAAAAAACCGAAAAGAATTTCGACAATATGGCTGATAAAATTTATGAATTAAATGTTTGTGAAAGTTTGTGCTTAATTGAGATTTTAATGTGAATAAACATGATGTGTAACAACAACATCAAGTTCATCAACTTCTACTAATTACTTGGTACAAATATTATTTCACCAAATTTCAACTGTGCATTCCAAAAAAATTTCCCACACTCTATCTTCCTTAGAAAAACACCCTGAGTTAGTGACCCGGTGACACGAGAATTTCACCGGGTCGCGGGAAGTTTTCACCGGGTCATTGATAATTCAATTTTTAGAGTTGAACAAAATTCTCTAATTTGGAACGGAGTTTTTTTTTTCTTAAGTTAGCCGGGGGAAATTTAACCCAACTTAACCCAACATACACAAGAAACGACAATTCATCAGTTTAATTAACATATTTTGTTAATAAAAATAAATAAATACTGATATGGCTTCGCAGCAACAAATAGCGTCGCCATTTTGATTCTTTTTTTTTTTTGTAAAAAATTTAACAATTTTGGTATTGTGATTATTGTTCCTACTACGCATGCGTTAATAGACGCACGTCTTTTATTCATAACTAACTACTAAAACATTTTTTCTCCTCTAAACAATTAAAAATAATAAAGCTGCCTCACTTATGGCAGCCATTATGGACCATTCCATTTCTGTCCCCGACCGTTTTGACTTTTCATTTAGATCTAAATTTTATTTCAGTCAACTAAAAAGTCTTTTCAAACGATATTTCATGTCGATATTGTTTCGTTGGGGTTTATGATCATCGGAAAATTCTTACGTAAAAAACCCGATATTGACGGTCTTTTCTGACGACATTTTGGATTTCTGACGGTAACGATTTTACTCTACGACTTCAGATAAAACACTGTTTTGCTAGAAATACGACGTATATTTTGTGATGTTAGATGGATCACCTAATCTGTACTGTTTTGCTTTTTTTCCTTTTGAAATTATATTCTATTACGTAATAATACTGCGCGGTCTGCAGTCTGGGAACGACCCTTCAACGCAACTTGAACAATCCCGCCCTAAAAAGCCTCGTTTGCAAGCACAATGCCCATCATATTGATCGCATTGTTTTTGACCCACAGTGCCTTGCGGGTGACACTTACAGGGTTGCGGGTTCTGCCCCAGTCCCAAAATCAACTCAAAAGTAGAAGACATACAAAAGCCGCGAATGTTTTTATTTAATTGATCGGGTTTCTTACCCGCGCATTTTCGCAGATATTTCTTCGTCAAGTCAAGTGGATTCAATTTTAAAATGTTTCCACGTTCTTTGTATTCAATCGGATTAACTAATAGGATGCTCTCTACCCAAACACGTGCATTGTACGGTAATGTAAAGGTCGCTCTCATTATATTACCGTTAATGACAAACCTCTGTTCGATATCCTCTTCGAGGTAATGTACGACGGCCCGACAGCCATAAATACTCGGACAGTATTCGAATAATATTTTACCGGCGTCGGCCCGTTGATATGTCGTTAAGATCACTTTTGCGTAGAAACTCTCCATGATTGGTTGAAAATAATGAATTATGAGGTAGTACCCCCCAACTTTCATTGGGGACATCCAGCGCAGATTCCTGTTGTATTTAGTCAATAGGACGGACTCAGAAGGGGGTTGGCTCTCCGGGGGATAGCTTTTGATTGCCCCTCTGGCTGTTTTAGCATCTAGTTTTATCATGTTATCAGTCATAGGGAATGTGAAATCGATACAACGTGAAAAACGACGGGTACAGTAGAAAGCTGGTATCAAAATATTCGATGTCCATTTAGAGAGTGGTACCAATGCAATGAAATCTATAAAAGCCGCCTTACCGGCTTTCACTTTCAACGTGATAAACGTGTCGACTCCTGATTGTGTGAACGGTAGTTTCCAGCCTCTTAGCAACACAACTTGCCGGCATGCAAACGCATAGGAACACGGGAATAGCTCAGCGTAACCAATCGTGTAATTAGAGTTACTTCGCAATTTTACTTCTAGACTCAATTTCTCTCTTTCGAGATTCAGGTACTGAATAACAACGTAATATTGTTCATTTAGAGACACGTATTTAGATGTAAACAAGAACTCATTCCTCTTTAAAGATATAGCTCCGTTTATATTTGCTCCTTTGTATATTTTCAAATCAAAATATTCCATGTTACCACGTGTAAGCGATTCCGCTTCGTAAATGGTAGCACTAGCTTTGACGAGGTCGTAATAAGTATACATGGCACAGAAACGGCGCGAGTCCTTTATAGTACAGGGGTTGTCTATACTACGCGTTACTCTATAAGGACCAAAGTGTAGTGACGGGACTAAAGTGATTTGATTCAAGAATATGGTTTCTTGGAACATAGCTTGCATGTGCCATTCCCCTCTTGTGAAATTCAGTACCAAATAATCCTCGCCTTCTTTGACAATCTCCCCTAATGGAAACTTTGTCTTCTTCGCTCTCAGTTTATGTGTTATATACGTGAACGAGCCGCCATTATTGAATTCGATATCAATCAAAGCTTTCATTTTATCTACTAACGCGTAGGTCATCAGCAAGTAATAGGTCTGTGAATTAGTCACTTTAAAGCTCATTCGTGCAGAGGCGTAACTAGAATTCACAAACGTTCCGTCGAGTCCTTTAATAACACCTCGCGGTGACCCGGGTGATATGTCTTGCCCCAAGAAATTATATTTACCGATAGACGGCAAGTAGTAACCACCGGTTTCAAGCTGGTTACACTTTATACCGGTCACATGCTGTTTACATTTACACTGACCGGTTAGTTTATCGCATATGCCATGGAGTGAACCTCCGAGGCTACACAAGCATGGTTGGCAACTAAACACGTGGTCTGTTTCGACAACATAGAAGCCATCTTTGCACGTGCTACAGTCTTTACCGACGACATTTGGATGACATAGACATTGCCCGGTCTGTTTATTACACGGACCGGCTCCCCGGACCGTTCCAAAGGGGGAACAATTACAAGCAGAACATCCAAGTGGGTTACTCACGTTCAGTCCATAGAAGAAATTCTTACATACATCACAACGACTTCCTTCAACATTTGATTTACAATCACACCTATTCCGGTCAGATTTGAAACAGCCGGTTGGAGAATCTTTAGTGATGCGGATACCGGATGGATTACAATTACAACTACGGCAATCAGGGAAATCGAAATATCCAACTTGACACCGGTTACATTTTTTACCGCTGAAATTGTTCAAGCACGAACATTGCCCGTCGCTGCGACGACACGTCAGTGAGAAAGAACCGCTCGCTTCACAATCGCACGCCCGGCAAACAGGAAACCCCCATTGCTTCTTTTGACACCGGTCGCATCTCCAACCGGTATAATTCGGTTTACATTTACACTGGCCGTACTTATTACAATTTGCATTCACTGAACCCGGTATAAAACAATTGCATGGTTTACAATATGGGAAATTATGATCACCGGTTTTACAACGTGAACAATCGCGCCCAACCACACCGGGTCGACACTTACACTGACCGCCTACACGGTCACACGCTCTAAGCAACGACCCTTTTAAATTACACTTACAATCGTAAGTGCTATTCGTAAATTCAGTTGTGAGTTTGACCAAGGCTTGCATACAGAAGTTCCCAGGCGGCTTCAACAGAGGTAATTTGTCTTGATTGACACATAGACGATTAAACTGTTGCGTCATTTCAAGACGTTTTGGTGTTAAAAGACCTTTATCAAAGGAAGATGAGGGGACTAAAAACAACGAATCGATCCATAGTTCTTTCCCTTCAGGGATCTCTATGGTAATAGACACTGGTTCACTAGAGACGCCATTTATAGCGTTGTATTCCATCAAAACACTACGGCATCCTGAGTTAGCAGTGCAATGGCTTACTTTTACAAGTTCCGTACTTACTAAAGTTCCTTCAACAGACAACCTCACATTCATGTAAAAACTCGGCAGATTTGGTTGGTAAAACTGATAAACAAGAACATACTTCCCAGATTTGACTTGCGATGCTATGAAAACAGCGTCACGGCTCGACTTGACATGTACTGTTTTTGAAAGTGAGTTCACTGGATTCGCCTCGGTAGGAGGTATGCGTACGACATCATCTGGTGTGTAGAACTTGATGTTTTGTAAACAAACAAGATTTCGCTTGTAACAGAGTTTACTTGGAATAATATAATCAGGGGACCACCGGGAGACTGGCACTAACGCAATATAATCAATAGCTAGGGAACCCCTTATATTACCTAGGAAGGTTATTTCAGACGTTTTGTTGCTAAGATACTTGAACGCTAGTGGGGTGCCATCTGTATGATGGATAACGAGGCGACACATGAACTGGTACAGGCAGGGGACAACCTCGACCTGACCCCGTTTTCCACTATCCCCGTCATACATATCCAAGCGGTACGTTCTCTGATCAGGGTTGAAGTATGTGATAACGAGGTAATAAAAATCTGTCGTGCGCGCAGAGACTTCGAGAGTTAAGGCTATTTGTTCACGACTCAATTCTGCCATTTGGTTTAATATAGGAAGTTGTGAAAGATAATCAGGATCTTTGAAGATTTTTGTTTTACGGACGATATCGTGTCCGTAACCTTTACTGTCCGTACCATGTTCAGCTTGTAAGAGTTGGAATTGTTCAAGAGAAATGTATTTGTACATCCTGCATATAGTTCCGTCCACCTGTCCGGCAACACACGCCGTGATATCGTCCGGTTGAAGCTTACTTCCCGTATAGTATTCTTCCGGTATAAGCACAACGTGGTCGACCAACAGGGAGGCAGATATGGATGACATCTCCATTTCCCATGTGCCCTTAGTTAACACTAATTCCTTTACTTGGTCTGTGCGCAACACTAATGCGTATTTCGGCGTCGATATCGAAATTTCAAAATGTTCGAATTCGACGACGGCAGCGTATGACGTCGCTTTGTCACGTGACTCTAAATTCACCAGCATAGTTGTATCGCCATCTTGTTTTAAATAATAACGGACTAGAATCTGATATTTCCGTGTTTTAGGGACATCTAGTAATAGTTTAATTGCACTTTGTTTAGGTCCAAACACAAAATACCCGACACCCGTGAAATTCATGAATTCGGCCGAGTAGTATCGGTATATAACAGGCTCGCCGGAAACAGTAGCGTTTTCAACCTCGTACAAGAGATGATAATAGTTCGGTACGTAATACGGACCTTTTTGGAGTTTATCACATTTTTTACCGTGGAAGTTCGGCTTACAACGGCACGTGCCGTGCTCGTTACAGTTCGGGCTCACTGAACCGCCGATATCACAATTACATGGGCTACACCCGAACAAATTCCACCGATCAATGACGTAAAATCCTTCACGACAACGATTACATTTTCGACCGATAACATTTGGTTTACACGAACATTGTCCAGTTTTCTCGTCGCACGATGTTAACTGTCCGAAACTACCGTCCGCCGAACATCTACAATTCATGCAGCCGTCTGGGTGAGAGGCTGACAGATTGAAACTGTTCGGCTTACAATGCGAACAACGGGTACCAATCACATTCTTTTTACATTGACATGAATGGCCGGGAATACAACGGCCCTCTGTTTTCACAGCGACCCGTGTGCCCGCTACATCACACACGCATCCGTCTCGCCCGCTACAATGAGGATACGTTAAACCAGATCGAGTGCATTCACTGCATTTTATTCCGATAAAACCCGTTTTACATTTACATTGACCATTCTTCGGGTTACAAAACGTTGGCGAATGGGAACCAAACGGGTCACAATTACATGATTTACATCCGGGATATAACCCGTGTCCTTTAGCACATTTATCACATTTTTTGCCAGTGTATTCAGGCCTACATTTACATTGGTCGATCGAAGTACAAGTGCCATCGAAACCACCGTGTTTTGAACATTTACAGCCTTGGCCTTGACACACTGGGAAATTTAAAAACGGTTTTTTACATGTCGTACATTTTCTACCGGTAAACCGATCAAGACATAAACATTTTCCTGTTATCGGATGACAAATTCGGGTATTCGTACGGGTAGCCGGACACGCACACGGATAACAAAATGGGAAATTATAACGACCAGGTGCACATTTATCACATTTCAACCCGGAATAACGAGGTTCACATTTACATTGCCCCGAAGTGATATTACACGTAGAGCTAATCGATCCAACATAGTCACAATTACACGCAATGCATTTAGGGTAACCAAAATAACCGGTTGCACATTTATCACATGAAATTCCTACGTAATTTGGTTTGCATGGACATTGCTGCGTTATTCCGATAAATGGTTTGCATAATCCGTAAAGAGTCCCATCAGAACTACATGGACATGCCTCTCGCCGTCTCCGATACCTAACAACATGACTATTATGAATAATCAATTGGTGCTTTTCAGCACTACACTTTAGGACATACCTCAAACCGTCATTATTCGCTAAATTGTCTTCAATGGATACTGCGCAATCATTGGAGCGACTGTTGCCACAGTAACAACAACCGCCGATAAACAATTGGTTAATTGAATAGAAATGCGTTTTATCGTAACTATTAACAATAGGAGGAAATAAATGGATAGCAATGTGGTCCGCCTTTACAGACATTTCCTGATGATGGATAATTCCGTCAGAAAGGTCCGATTTAACGATGCATTTCGACGATGACGGGAAAAAGAAATCACACAGCATATCCGAAACAGCGTACTGTATTGAATAAATAACGTTGGATTTTGAAATGATATCAACTAACACCGCTGAAATATTTTTTGCTTCTTTGAAAGACAGCAATAAATTGTTTATAAGATACATACGCTGGAACCTGATATTCAACTTTATTTCTTTCGTGTGTTCGTTGAAGACTAGTTTCCAGTACTCTCTATTCTTCCAAATGTTCTGTTTGAATATTTCAGAGGTATTGGCACTAGGTTGGCGGCATTCGTAATTGTTGCCCCTGACAACACAGTCTTTTGTTGTATCGCGTTGGGAGACGGTTTTGATGATACCGACGTGACTATATCGTAGTAAGTCGTAAGTCTTTGTTGATGAGCACTGCGCATGCGCAAAGAGGTGCAAGATCAGTTTTATTATCAGAGCTACACGACACATTGTTCTCTTATCAATTGCCATAGTTACTAAACCAAATGCCATACCAGTCAATTACATTTTACTAAATTCCACCACACCTCAAAATAATCTTAAATTCCAGTACATTGTCACCGTCATACCTAATACATGTTTTTATTAAATCACTAAAAAAATTAGAATTTATTTGAGGATACGTATAATTTGTAGAAAAAAAAACGAGCTAAAAGATCTAAGATTTTATTTGTTATAGATTTCACTAAAAGTAAAATGAATATAATAAAATTGAATAACAACAACAGCAGCAACAACAACAACAACAACAACAACAACAACAACAACAACAACAACAACAACAACAACAACAACAACAACA
>JAUKPT010005970.1:0-10104 GCA_032273505.1 Nanomia bijuga | reverse complement strand
AAGGCTCGTTACAAATAGGTCTGGGAAGTCAAAAGGTTATGCTTATGTGGAGTACGATTCCGAGGTAGGTACTTGCGCTATAAATCGGATAAATCGATAATTAGCTTTGTCGAGAGAAAGTCAATTCAAAATACACATTGACTACTTAGAACCTTTTTGCAACACAATCGTCAATCTTTACCCGATTGATTTGATATATGGATAATTGCCATATACTACCAAGTGGATGTCATATTCTATTCTATTTGCTTTCATCACATTTAGGCTATAGCTGCAGCTGCCATATTAAAATTCGATAAACAAATTCTGAAAGGGCGTCCTATCAACGTTTCGTTATCCAATCCGCCAGCCAGAAAGCCACAGCAACCAGATCAACAAAAAGAAGAACAAAAACAGAAGAAGGGGAAAGGAACCGGCGACAATAAACAAGGAGGAAAGCCGCACCACGCCGACCAGAAAGGACAGCCGTACAAATCTAAGTCTCAAGAACAACCTGGTGGAATGTAAGTGTCCAGTTTCTTAATATACGCTGGGAAATCTGGCGTACAGGTAAGGAATAAACAATAGATCTATTGTTTAGAAACAATGGCTTCGGTGTAAATTTCGGCGAGAAAAAAAGATTCCATACGAGCATTGATCTCGCTTTACTCCATATAGTTTTAAACTTGATTTTACACGATCATTTTCGGACGAGGTTACAAGATACTGCCTTGTGAAGGAATTTTATTTTATCTAATCTTTATTTTCACGTTTCAAGGCATAAGAAGAAATTAAGGTATAATAAAGTCAGTTGAGTAAAGATGTGGTACCAGCGTGTAGGTGTATCTTTACACACCCACCTGGGAATCAATTAACTTGTAATGAAATCGATAATGTTTCACTTTTAGAAATAGTTTCATGAAAACATTGAATGTGTTAATCATTTTTAACATGTGTGAAACTAATTTTAATTGCTTGCGGTAAATTCCTTTTCAAAGAATTCGTATCTGACCCAATTTGAAATTATTGAAATATCGCTTATGTTGTTAGTTTATTGTTTGTTTATTCTAGAACCTACTGAGGTTTTCAGCGGTGCACAATATTTTTTGCTTCCCAGTACCGCGACCTTTGGCTGCCCTCTCAAATTCTCAAATATAAGTATACATGACAGCAGTTGGGATGTTCCCTGTCCGGTACCTACTTTAGTGCAGGCCTGGAAACCTTAAAATTCTCCCGAAATTCTTCCGGAACAGTCAACATGATTGGTTCGTAAAGGCTTTAGAAAAACGCGCAGTTATAAGTGACGTTATACCTGAGTCTTGAAAACCAATAAGATCTAAGTGAAAATAATCTATCTATGATTTTTCGCTGCGTGGAAAGTTGCCCACGGCTAGTACCAAATAAACAGTCATTAGCGTGTTGCCCCGCGTTCTGTCTCGCCGCAGGGCTTTGCCCAATGGGCTTGATAAGAACGACACCACCAATTCTCTTGAATGTGTGCTAGACATAAGATTTTCTTTCTTCCTTTTAGCCGAGGTAAAGCAAAAACACAGATTTCATTTGTACCAAGAGCATTAAAAAAAGTGTCGAGCACGACTACCGATAGTTATTCAGCTTTAGCGATGGAGGGTGTAGCCACAACAGAATACACTCCATCGGCGAGCTCTTCTTCGGAACCCACTTCATCAGTAACGTCAACAACCGTAATGAGTAATGCTGACTTCCGAAAGTTCCTACTAAAATGAATTGTCATGGAGACAACAGCACGTGTTGAGTTAACCTTAAAGAGTGATGTCCTAGTTACATGATGGATTTTAGAAATGGTGTCCTTGTTGCTAAGGCAACTATAATACAAAGCATTGAGTTCATCTACTGCTCTGGTGGTTTATCCAGGTTTATCGTCATTCAACTATTTTTCCAAAATATTTTCTTAAAAGTTGAAGTAGCATTCGAAGTTACCCGTCATAAGGAGCGAACAGCAACATTCTTTTGAACGACGTGGTGCATGAATAAAGCCATAAGTGGAATACGATAACAACGAATTATTCTACTTTACCACCCTTCTAGAAATGCAGTGACTATACGAAATCAATATGTCTGATTTGAAGAACTTTTCTTTTTTCATATGATAACAAACGAAAACTTGTAAAAGTCTATATTGGTTGGAAAGATCTACGACCTTAACCAGATTGTTTTACTTTTTTACAAAATGTCTCTTTTTAGTGACAATATTCCTTTATGCATCTATGTGGTAGTTGGTCTATCAAGCTCTTATTCTTTATAATTGATGCATTATTATTTATAAATCTAGAATGCATTTTTTTTTATTTTGAGTGGACTTGAGTGGACTTGATTTGCTGCAGCTAAAAATCAGTAGTTAATGGTTTGAACTTATGCTAGACAATCTCACAAAAGACTAGAGCGACCTATTCATCTACAAATAATTAGAACAAAGTCTAACTAAAGTTAAGTTCGGCTGTAATTTAGTCCAAGGGTATTTGCCTTATTAACTATTATGAGTTAGTTCTTTCTCTCTGATACGGTATTAATATACGGTATTAATATCAACTGTCATCCTTTTCAATGTATGAATGTATAATATAGGTATGCTAATAATGATACAAGCAGTCACATCTGCTTACGTATTTCCCCTCATTGATAACATTCTAATAGAAAACCCCAACCAGCTATTCAACAAAAAGACACACACAGTTAGATTCAGTTCCTTATGGACACTCGGGCATTTTCTATCACCTTAGAAAACCTTATTTAGAAAGTATCTTTTTTTGTAAAATCTATATTGCTTTTTGATAAAAAATGGATAAACCATATTTATTATTGTGTTTCGATTTTATAGTAAAAGTCATGTCCTTATTAACGAATAAAGCACTACAAATTTGACTTTTCTAAAGAAAATTTAAAAAAAGAAAAAGTACTAAAGGTATTGATTCCTTACTAGCGTTGTTGCAACAAAATATATAGATATGAAATAACAGTGCATTTGAATAGATAAGAACATGGTAATCGTTTTATAATAATAAAGACTCGTAATAATTATAAGAACATAGAATTATACATAACTCGCACTGCATTCCATTTTCTTGTAGACAATTCGTAGTATTATCTCCTTTAGAAAACTGGATTTAGAGGGATTTCATCGTTGAAACACACACAAGTTTTACCAGAAAATTGGATTAACTATAGAAAATGTATCCATTGTTTTAGCTAAAGCTATATTTATTACCAAAATAATCACTTAAATTGGGTTTTCACAAGAAGAACTAAATACAAAATGCACTTAAGGCTAATAAATTGAGTTAACATATTTTAAAGCAGAGAGATATTTAGCATTACTTGGACGTTTCTAAACTATCTTTGAAATGATCAACTGAAGCGTAGGCAGTTTGTCATTAATCGTACTACAACAACGATGACATGGATATATCTAAAACGTTAAACGCATACGGAATACATAACCTACATTACATACAGTGGTCATTGTATAAACATCACATTTATTAAAAATCGTTTACTATTAGTTTATTTTATGATTATAATAGTTTAGTATAGTTAATATTCAACTCGAGGTGAGAGTGATATTATATCAGTGACAACGTGGTTTTTGGATTAATATGAAGGTTGGTTGAGCGAGCAGATTATCACTCGTTTACTTATGTTAATTATCTTCTGCTACTACTAAGAAATGTCCAACGTTATTGATGATATTCCTCAGGAGGCAACGGCGGGTAGTTCTAGTAATACCACAAAACAAAAGCCACGTGAGCCGAAATCACCACTACGTCATCAGCTGAGTTTTCTACCGACCATCCCCGAGCGAGTTGTCTTGACGTTGGAAATCGCGAAATCGGAGGATGAACAGTACGGTCTCACGATTGTCGGGGGTCTGGGTTCGCTTAGTGAGCACGTCTATGTCAAATCGATGTCTCCTATTGGTGTTTGCACGCGCGACGGCCAGTTGAGGCTTGGAGACCAGTTACTGGAAGTAAATGGCGTTAGCGTGGAGGATAAATCGCACGAAGAAGTCGTTGATATGTTTCGGTGCAGTATGACAAAACTCGGTCTACTTGTTTCAAGACTCGTTGAAAGTCGTGTACAGAACGAACAAGAGTCACCGATATCTCCATATCACGGACACATACTCGCTCGGACACCTTCCAGTGGTCTTGATGAGGAGCCGACCGTACTGGAGCATAAGACTTTATGCCGAACGTAACGATGATCATTGTAGGAATATAATGCATTTATGGTCATGTACGATCATGTATTATCATGTTTTAAGCTGTTAAAGTTATTCACAGACACAAGTCGTCTAAAAGTCGACCATTTTATCATCATGATTCATTGGGGTCTATTCGAAAGACGGACAAGCTTGTTCCTGTATTTTAGTTGTTTAAGAACAAGACAAGACAATTTCGTATTTACTATTCGTGGCGGATCTGGCCCAATCTCTTGATTGCTTTAACAGTGATATTTACCCCAAGCTGTGGGAAATTTTGAAAATTGAAGCACTGGAAACACATGGAAACACATACTGGCCCATTTTAAGAGTGTTTGGCCAACTTAGTCTTAAATAATCAAAACCAAGCTGCCAAAAAATTCGCTAATCAAAAATGCAATGTTTTCGTAACGACACTGAAGACACTCCAGATCCGCCACTGATCATGAAAACTACCAATTCAAAATGAGATCGGAAATAAATATCATGAGAATTAAAAAATAGATAGTGGTTTACAATTCGAATCTGATGGTTTGAAACAACTAAATCAATTAGAGCTAATGTTTATACAAAGCTATGCAATTTCTAGACATATATTTTTGAAAATTTTATTTATTAGATAATTAAGTATAGAAGAAATAAAAATGAAAACAATTTAAGTTACTGGTAACTTTATTTGTGTTTAGCAAGATATTCTAGAAAGATGATATGATAAAAAGTATTTATTTTTGACATGTATTCTCCTATAACCTTCAGCAATGTCCCCAATACCTTATTTCCTTATATCCTTTCGTGCATTTTGTATTGAAAATTCAAAAGTTTATAACTTGATTCATCTTGTTATTAATATAGACGGATTTACGTGACGTTATTTGCTGAAACCGCGTAAAAGAGCTGGTTACTACTGATAGTTTATAACGACAAAATGACTATTTGGATATATTCATTATGAATGTCGTAAAAGCGATTTTTTGTAAAAATTATAAATAATTTCTTCAGACTATGTATAAATAATTTCTTCAGACTATGTATAAATAGTTTCTACGGACTAGGTATAAATAATTTCTATAGATGGTTCACATATTACTTTTAAATTAGCATTTTCAAGCATAAGAATAAGTACAAGCATTTTCAAGTACCCCTCTCCCTTCCTTGAATACGTAATATCTGAACGATCCCTAAGACTGTTTTATTAACCATCAAAACGCCATTCGACATGACTCATTATATAATAATTCCATAACCCCTATGAACTGAAACCTTGTAACTGCCAAGTTTTTTAGTTAAAATACCTCGAATTTATGAACATCTTCATAAATATGTTGACAAAATTCTTAGAATAAAAAACTACTTACTATTTATACTAGTATTGAGAAAAAACGTTGAATTCATAATCAATTCTGCATCAACTGAAAAATTTAGTTAGCAGCAGGGTTAAGAAAGATCATCGTTTGACATTTTCTTAAGATTATGTTTAAAGTGATTCTATTAGTCTTCAAGACAAAATAAATGTCGTTCATGAAAAGGCTTGTTCATCCTGGTGTCCATCTAACAAAATCGTCTACGATAGATCACTAAATATTTTCAAAAAACACATCTTACATCAGTAGAAGATATCTGTCATTGGGACTTTTAAGGAAGACTATATTTGAAACTTGTTTCTAAAGCTCCGTTTCAATCGCTCTGTAGCTAACCCTAATCAGTAGATATTTCGCCTCTATAGCTAATGGTCAAAAGTCGGTTTATGCAAGAGCATATTCAAATTGGTTTTATCTAACAAAGTTATCCTAGATCATTTCAAAGAAGTTAGATAACCTACCCCCGCAAAAAATCTATTAAATGAAATAAGTTGATTATCAATAACGATAAGTATTGTTTAATCCAATTATAGGAAATGTATTTGGTATGAAGATAGAATTGGTTTATGATTAGCAAAATTGTAAAATACATGATCATATTTATACTCATAATTATGATTTAAATGCATATTTAAGAAATCCCTTTTGTGACTATCTATATGCATAAAAGCCTAGTGTCTACCAAACGAAATAAATATACGTAAAAAATTGTGAAACTTCGTCTATATTAAACCATGGATGCTCATGATAAATATAGCCACAGACTACTAAATATTTAGTAGTCTGTGATATAGCCGTTCGGTGAACACGTCTTCCAGTTTCCAGTTAGTAGATGCTTTAATATAGACGTACGTTCTTTAGACATCAGAAAAAATAGAATGAGATTATTTTTCATTCTATTTTCTTATAGACTGTAAATCTGAGATGTAATCATCAAGAAAAATCAGGATATCATTCTGTCGTAATTTTACAACCCACGTGAAGTATACATGTTATTGCTCCATTGCTAAAAGATAGTACAAAGAGTGCGCTTTGAATTGATCATTATGCGATATGTACTCTATTACTAATGTAATTTAGACTATTTTCTTGGACTATTGAATATTCAAAAACCTTGAGGAACTTTACAATGAAATACAAAGAAATTGGTTTAGTATCCTGCATGTTTTTCTCAAATCTCTCATTGATAGCCATGACACGAAGAATAGATGCCTTAATAGCCTCACGTGGCGGTGCATCAAAATACTAAACATTCTATTTTTAAAATCAAGTATTTTAATAATTTTGTATTTGTTTTGATGTAAATAAAACTTCTATTTAGTCATTCGCTTCTGATTCTTGTTTTCTAACTTGACCCATTTTTCAAAGCCCCCGTGGAGTTTATTATTAAAGCTTCGGATTTAATTTTTTTGGAAAATTAAGTTCAATCCTGTGTTAACGTGGATATCGAATTTCAATGAATTTCGTGTTTAACTTTTTAAGTTATAGGAGTTCGCGCAAACCCTCTCTAATAGGGATTTCTATAGAAAAATAAATAGTGTTGCGTTTCTTTTGGCCAGTAGTGTATTACCTTATTAGTACAAATATATAGAAATCTAGAATTAGCGCAACGATTCAATATCATTGTGTTTTATTGCTACAATACAGACGAAATTGCAAAGCCCCTCTTTTTACACTTTGGAAGCTAAATACTGTTCTCCCATCGTTAAAACCACCGGTAGAGAAAGGACTAAAGAGTGGTACTGAAGCTGGTACCACTGTTCGTCAAACCTTTGTCGGTCAAACAACACAATATGTCAACTTATCCAGTCGGAAAACAGCTCTTATAATGCAACGACAGAATCGGAAATATATAAACGAACAAGAAACCGAAGGTTCAGCCAGTGGATGACCTACTAAAACAAACAACAATCCTTTCAATAACCTCACTCTTGAAGCTCTCCTTGTTAAAGAGTTAAGAGCAACGTTGAATACAAAGGAGGAATACCGAAGTCGAACCCTATATAGAAATATTTTCTAGTGTTGCTATATCTTATAATTACAGAGGTATAGGTTAAAGAAGCATGGCTGTTGTGAGGCACGAGCCGAGAAAATTTTTAAACAAAACATGCTTTAATGTTTTAGCGAAAATATATCTTACAGGTAATTTGGTGATATTACAGGCATTTTAACATTCGTTCGTTACATTATCCCCTGTACGCCTCTAAATAAGGCCTGATATGTTGCCGTCAGATTTCGAGAACATAGAAACTTCCAAAGATATATCCTTAAGATTTGGAATAGTTCTTCATACGTACGATTTGAGAACACCATATAAATCTCAATATCAGAAAATGAAAATTGGGGAAATTTTTAGCCCCACCCCAGTAAAACTTTAAAACGTCGAAACGGATTCAAATGACAGCCAAATTAATTCATTTTTTGTAGAAATGTCTATAATCATAAGGTTTATGAGCTGCCAAAATTGTAAGCCATTTGATTCATGTTATCGGGTAAAAATAAAAAAAATCTGAAAACATTTAAACGTTTAAAAACTGAAAAAATAAGTTTTCAAAATATCGTCCAGAGACATTTTAATAATTTCTACACGTTGTAAAATGTTAGATAGAATTAAATAACTATTGTTACTTATAAAGACATTTAACGACTTACTTTATCGTTTCTCTATTTAGTCTGGATAAAAGGTTTTTATTCGGTATCTTGACTATAACATAAAGAGTATTTTTAATGTGTGTAATAAATACAGTAAATTATGTTACCGCATGAAAAAGTAGCAGAGCGAAAATTTACTAGATTATATTTTGAAAGAATTCTTATGTCAACTAGTATGCATCTACGTATCTATGTATATGTTTACTGTGTATAGCGTTGATTATGGTCTTTTGTAATACACCATTTTGGAAATTCAATTCGTTGTTTTTTTACCTCCATAAATGCAATTTTGAGTTTTATTAGTACGTTTTTAACAATAAAACCCTATAGAATTAGATGCATTTGTGCTAATTGGCTTTGACAATAGAAAAGAAATTCTATTTTATACGCAAATTGCTGTTTTATCATCTTGTAAGCTACCTAAAAATACATGCATAACATGCAATGCACCTCTAAAAGCATGCTGGTAAAAGATATATCTCAGTATCACAGAAAGGGAGATAAACAAACCAACAAACGTCAGTCAAATCTTAAACCATGAACTTTGTTAGTAAGAGATTTAAAGCATGTTTCTCGAAAATGTGAAATGTGTAATTTTTTCCCCAATATTCATTTTCTGATATTGAGATTTATGTGGTGTCCTTAATTGTATGTATAAAGAACTAAGCCAAATTTTACGGACATATCTTTGGTAGTTTCTATGTTCAGCAATGACGGCAACGTATCAGGCCTTATTTAGAGATGGCCATGATAATATTTTAACGACCAATTCGCCAGGCTGATTAGCGGGGAGGCGGATGGTGACGTACTTCAAACTTATGAAGTTACAAGCTTATATTCATTTTTCATCATATATTATAGTATACTTTGTTATTTTTGAACGACTTATATTTATATAAATATAAACAAACTTAAATAAACAAACCTAAATTTAACGCTATAAAAATAGATTTTCTTAACCATATTTGGGCTTGGGGGAGATTCCGCACCCCCTGTCAGTTTTTTAGCTGTAACTTTTGAACAGCAAGAGCTTTTTTGAAGAAATTTTGTGAATTTTCTTAATATTTATCTAGCTTTCCGGGAAAAAATTGTTTTTGAAAAATTTTCAACCAATTAGCGGTAATTAGCAATTAGTCACACCTTGGTCAAGCAAAATTTAAGCTTTTTATAGTCTCCTTGTGGCGAAAAGGGCCACAATTTGCTTTGAGTGCCAAAATATTTTCAATGGATACCAAAATTAGTTTCATTAGGCTGTATAGCATCATATCAATGTTGAATGGTTGTTATGGTACGCATATATCGGGTTTTATAATGGTTTTGCCATTCGCACTTTTTATACAAAAGTGTTGACGTAAGCAAAATAATAGTCACAATTTTTTTTTATAAATTTTTGTGTACAATACAAGTCTGCTGAGTCTAGCATCAATTCCATTATTTTTGCGGATTTTAGAGAGGGGGAGAAATCCGCTCTTTCCCACGCGAAAAAAAAAAGGTTTCATCAGTTATTCGACCATGTGTATGAAAAAGAAGTTTTAAAGAATTAAAACGTGACTCTCTTAAATCAAAGAGTAAAAAGAAATTCTCTAATAAATAGATTTTGATATGAATAATATTTAAACTATTTTTATATAATTATTGATTCTAGCATTTTGATTGTTTTGTTAAAGATTTTCTCGGCTATCGCCTCGAGAGCTTTTTAACAAAATCATGCTTTAACCTATACTTAGTGCACTCTACGTAACAAAATGGTTTCCCGGGGGTAATCAAATCAAATCTAAAAAGAGGCACGTATCTATTCATTCATAATTTTCTCAAATAAAAAAAAAAACACTTTTAATTCGATCAAAATATTAAATCAATAGTCATATCATCTCACAA
>JAUKPT010005969.1:0-10105 GCA_032273505.1 Nanomia bijuga | reverse complement strand
TTTAAATACTGTATATAACCTTGTTCGATTTTATTCAATTTTAGATTGATAATGACCGAGAGGTCGAAATATATCTCAATTTTATGATAACATTGTTTGTTTACTTTTGAACTGCTAAAAATAAACGACTGTCTATTCGCTGAGTCTTCGGTCGACAAGTAAATCGGGTTAGAAAAAAATGATTCTAAGATCTTGATGTAACTCTTCTCAATAAATTTTGAAATCCCTTCAAATCTGGACGAATCAAACAAATTAAGTTCTACAATCCTTTACACAAATCACTGGAATGGAAATAAATCCAAAGAATTCAGAGAATTGAGCGGCGACAGAAAATACTTTTACAAAAATCCCATAAAATTGTTTTCTATCCAGTATTTCCCGGTTGTTTATTTCTTTTCCCGACTTATATAATTAGAAACCCTGGCCGTCGTGGGTTGATTCCAATCATTTAAAATTCCAAGAATGTAGAATATAAAGGTGAATTTTGCTCCATGCCCCTTTTAAGAACAACCGATCACTTTCCTTACATTTTGCATGTCCAACAGTGGATTTCAACTAACGATGTTAATGACCGACTTCTACTTAAACATAGCCTTCCTCATATGTGGGACACGAGTCTCGTAATAAATCATTTTATCAATTAAATGTCAGGACAAGAAAAATCTTTACTTTACAAATGATGTCTACCATTTATTTATTTAAACACAGGCTCCTCGTCACGTACAATTCAATTTCAATTCTAAACTTTTGTTTATCGATTTATTTTTCATTTCAAAAAGATTTTGAAAAAAATAGAACTGCTGAAGCCTTAGTTCGTGCGTTGGATGTTTTCCCTAGGAGATGATGGTAAACAACAAATCTGCTTAAAATAGACAAATTAAATTGATTATAGTGGTTTTAGGGTCTGAGAAAATAAAAAACAGTAGAAATAACTTATTTATTCCCTGTTTCTATGATTTTGTTGAATTTTTTCCCCTCCCCCGGGGGGGGCGCTTTTGGACAAAATATTTTCCTGTGTAGATGGGGCAACAAAAATATATGAATATGCTACCCGATTGTTCCAAGGTTTTTGCATCTGTTACTTAGCGATTTGAATACTTCAAAATAAAAAGTAAAATTCATCCACAAAAATTTTAGATATTCTATTGATCTAATGTTCTGGATTATCCCTTACTATAGTCGAGATCTTGACATACCGTCGTTTTAAAAATTCAACATTTTCTGCAACTTTTATGTCTCGAAAGAAGGTGTTTGCACTTGGGGAAAGTTTTCAAAATGTTGCTAAAATATACGTTCTCCTTTCACATAAGAGACCATTTCTGGGGGTAACGTTTTCATCTTAAAATACCTAATTTTACATGACGGAAATATTTGCTAAACTCAATTGCAATAGAAAAGACAAAATTTCGAGAGAAAGAACCTGAATGTTGTTCTATCTGTGTAATCAAATCTATTTCGCCTTTTGCGATATGCTTCACTTGGAAGTTTATGATAAACAAGTTATCGATGAATTTTTATCATGTAAAGATGAGATATCAGGGCTTTTTACAAGAAACAATTATAGATAAGAAAAGACCGTAAAGAGGTATGGGCCTTGGACAGATGTAATCGTTTTTATAAAGTTAATTGAAGGTTAGATGAAGGAAATATTTTTTCGGTTAGAAGTAAAAAGCATAATTCAATTTTGTTTTCAGAAACTTCTCCTATTTGAGAACATGCAGTATTATGATGATTCTGCAAAAAACAAGCTGAGCGATATTTTAAGCACAACGAGTTTGTTTTTTTTGTGTGTTTTTTTTCTCACCGAACGATAAAAATACTGAAAAATAAAAAAAATATATATATATATATAAAACTAACTCCAATCTGTATGAATTCATATATACTTTGAATCACACCAACGCACAAAAATAAAAAAAATGAAAAAACATAGGGAAGGGGTAACGCAATGATGAATAATGAAAGTAAGAAAAATAAGAAGAATTAACAATTTAATTGACAAAGCGATCGAGTAAATCAGATAGTACAATATTCTGAAAAAGAACAACTTAATAGAAAATCATTAAAGCAATTATGGCCTCAATTTGCGCAGAGTTTATACCAGAAAAGTTAGATAAAAACAAACAACATTCTCTAGTTGTTAACTGTTTAAAGTAATTAACATGTGCAATATGAGATGGGTTGAGTGAGGAAAAGTCACGATATTCACCAAATAACCCTATATTAGGGCTTAATTTGGGCAAGAATAGCCCAATTTGGACGGGAAAATAGGTATAAGCATATAGAGCATCATTTAATAGTTGGATATCGTAAAGCAATCAGCATGCGCAATATAAGACCAATAGATATTCACCAAAGCCGAGAATATAGGGTTAAAATTACGCCAAAATGAACCAATTTCATACCGAAATCTTTTTTCAGCACTCTGACCACCAGCACCAGTTTAATATCACAATCAACTATCATATTATACAAAATTAGAAAATTCTAATGAAAATGGCCAAAAACTTTAAAAATGGCCTAAAATTGAGCGCATTTTTCCCAGATTTAGCCAATTTAAAAATTAGGCTCCGTCCCTTTTGTGTCTTACTACATAATGATTTTGAAAAGCCCTTTACAGATTAAATAATAATTAACAAGATAAAGGCAGATCTGTTTGATATGAAAGTACCAAGTACTGTAATTTAACTCATACCTCATACCTCATACCTCATCAGAAGAAGAAAAAACAATTTTATGCCTTACCTACTTCTTTATTATTATTATCTATTTATTTACAGTTGGTAAAATTTTAGTACAATGAAAAAACACTATTAAAAACCAACTAGAATTAAAAAATACAATAAAAGGAAATAAAAAATCATAAACAAAATCAAAATAATTAACAATGGAAAAAGAAAAGTTTATAATATTTATTAAAATGATGTAATAAAAGAGTATGAAAATAAGGAGAACAAAAAGGGGTTCATGTGATTTCTAAAAAGCCGACATTGGGTCCGTAGAATATACAAAGTCTACATGGACATTTATCTGGTTTCCAACTACGGATATATTTTTTGAATTGAGAAAATGGAAGCTTTTTTATTTCAGACGGAACAATTGACCAAATTTTAGGTCCAATAAAAGATATTGTAAAAATACATTGTCAAGGCAACATTTTTTATGAAATGACGAATTTGTTGACCTGCTGTTAAACGAGATGTTAAAATATGCCATGGAAAGTTGTGCCAAAATCTTTATAACTATTGATAAATCGGCATAAACCTTCAAATATATCAGATGAAAGGAGAATGTTAGATATCAGAAACCTACCCCCTTTTTTCACAAATTATCCATGGTAAAAGCGGATAGTGTTAGAGTCCATTGTATTACTCAAAAAATATGTAAACTCTGAAAAATCCTTTTCAGATCGAATAACAATTACTAGAGAAAGACAAATTTATTTGATGTGAAATTTTAACCCTATAATTTACATACCTAGCTCAGAATAAGAACACGACAAATCTAAGAACTACCTTGTGTACAATTTATGAAATGACAAATTTCCTGTTGTTAAACGAGATGTTTGAAGTACTTTCGAGGTCATTAATAATTTACAAGAACTCAACGCAAGGGGTACTTTTGATGTGAAAAACACCTTTTTATAGTTGGTTTCTGCTTTTAACCTCAAGACCAAAACAAAGAATGAAAAAAAGGCAAAAAATGTTGTTCACCAATGCAAACTACAATTCACTCATTCAAATAAACACATGCAAGTCACCCTTATGGACATGCTGGTGTGTCCGAATATAAGGGAAAGTTTATGTATGAAAAATGATCAGTTTTTTAAGTTCTTATAATTGGTGATATACATATTAAACGAGACAAGATAAATCGAAGAAGAAATTTTATCAGTAACCTTGAAATTTATCCTTTTTTACGGATCGCGCAGGTAACTGAGATATTGCGCACGGTGGCAAATTTTCGCGCGTGATGTTTTGCTCTGCAGAGCAAATGTTACCGAAAAAGGCTGGTGTAAAGAAACGAAATACGAAATAAGGAGAAAATCAAGTAGACTTTTGAAAGGAATTTCAAAAAAGCTTCAGAAATCACAAAAAAATAGTCTAACTAGATTTCAAAAATATTGAAATAAAATGGAAAGTATAAGATATTATATTACTATCATATTTTCTGTGCTGAATCAATCAATTTGAGCTTTTTCGGAATTGACGTACTTCTTTATTATAATGTCCTACCTCAGTCATCCGGAAGATCCCTTTTTTTGTTCCGGATCATAGGATTTTTCGTCTGGATCGTCTGGATAAAAGGATATTTGTTTGCCTATATTTTAATTCCAAACCTCTTTTGTAAGCAAGATCGTAGATTTTTAACTCTTTTCAAGCTGGATCTTACTTTTTTCGTCTGGATCGTTATCCGGACCTTTTGTTGAAGTTGTCAACTTCCTGATGGATTTTTCCGGATGACTGAGGCAGAATGTATTAGTTAAGATCATTCAAATATATTGATTAGAACTACAAGAAATATGAAATATGATCGGTCACACACGGTTACAAAGCTTACAAGATCGAGTTTGTGTTGGTATTTTTTTCAAACCAGTTGTTATCTGATCGGTACTATCATGACATCTTCTTTTGTAAAGCAAAATATGTTACGCCTTCTAACGCAATTATAACATGAAAATGATATGATATACCATAGCGCACATTTTTTACGCGATCCAAAAGTTGAAATTCTGTTCCTTGCTTGATCGGTTTCCCGATCGTGCTGAGGAATTTTGCGCGATCGCTGCGCAATGGAGACCGACTCGATCGAACAGGCCTTTTGTCACTTCTTCAGGTCTACGAATATTAGATTTCCTAGCATATAACTTAATGTCACTTTAACGTGACCTCTTTATAAATGGCGTGATGCAGATGTCATATGTTCAGGACTAAATTCGTTTATTTCATGTCTTTCCAAAGGATTGCTTTTCACCTAAAATCATGAATGTAGTTTGTAGTGTTCACATAGTTTAAAAAGATCAATTCAAGCTTTACTCATTTTTTTTAACTTATTGCCTTGCGTAATCGGTTTCACGATCGCGCTACACTGAGGGGCCTGGAACTATGCATATTATATCGCACGTTAGTCGAATAAGTTCTCGCGCCTCATATATTCGCGGTGACATTGTAAAAAGCGACAGTGCCTAACGAAAAAAATAAGAAGATAAAGAGAGAAAAATAAAAATAAACCGAGAAAAATGTGGTTCTTGATTATTAAAAATATGTATGATTAACTTTATGATTATGAATATCTATATTTTTCTTACGAAGTGGATTAAATGAAAACCAGTAAAACCATGGTAAAACTAGAATGAAAATGATGACGGCACGGCAAAACGGATTTGCACTTAAAGGCGGGTGAATCGTAACGAACATCCGACCAAACATTTTACAAATTCACCATTTCGGAAATTCAAATCGTTGGTTTGTTAACCACCCTTTCTGTGATTCTGAGATATAACTTTTACCAGTATAACTTTTTAAAGTGTATTGTATGTTACGTGTGTATTTTAAATTAACTGACAAGATGATAAAACAGCAATTAGCGTAATAGAATATAGTTTCTTTTCTACTGCAAAAAACGTGCCAATAAAAGTCGCAAAGTTTTGGAGGTAAACAAACCCAATTATTTGAATTTCCGAAATGATGTATTAAATGTCAATTATCATTGATGAGGATAATGTATCTATACGCTTCACCACTTGTTTTGTTGGTTCAAACAGATATTCCTAAATGGCAAAGCAAAGACGAACAAAAGTTTCGGATGAACGTTACGTTTCACCCGGCCTTTATTCCTAATCTAATATCTAAAACAACTTTTTAGCATATTTTACTACTCGTAGACAAGTTGTAAGTTTCATCATGAGCAGCAAAACCTCCTTACAGAAAAGGTTATTTTCGAAACGTATGAATAATTGATGAGATTATATTTGCTTGCTATATTTTACTTAAGTCATTTCCATATGTCCATTTGTATGACGTTTATTTGTTTGTAAACAGAAATTTCGAATAGAAGAATATTTTCCAATCACGAAAAAGAAATGTTCGTTTTTATTAATATTTTTTTTTGAAATGACATTCGATGAACGATATGGTGTAGACACGTTGTTAGATGTAAAGACGTCAGTTACGTTATAAGGTCATACAAATATGAATTTAAAGGGAAAAAAGGTTAAGGTCAAGGTTAAAGATTTTCCAATCACAAAAAGGAATTTTCGTTTCTATCTACAAATTTGGAAATGGCATTCGATGACATTCGTTTTGTGTGGACAAATTGCACCTTTTTTTTATAAAAACCTTGTTTATAAGATTATTCAGGCTGAGATTGTCTCAAAATTTAAGAAAAACTTTAAAACGTAAATCAAGAAAAAAGATTGTTGAGTCGTATGGTTAGAATGGTCATCATATAATCAGTGAAGATTCAAGGGGGGGGGGGGCAGGAGTTGCCCACTGGATTTTCCATGGTAATAGGAAATTGGGAATTGCTAAAATCTTGGGGCCTTGTCCCTGGATTTCATTGCCATACATTTCCCGGCTGTTCAAATTTTCAGGATTTATTACTGGATTTATTAAAAACGAAAGTGTAATCACTTTTACTCTTTTAGGCCGAACTGTACTCCTTTGTACTCGTTTTAGGTTAAAACTGTACTCCTCTGTTACTTCAACGGTAAATATTTTGGCAGAAAGCGCCCTCGCCCCCTGGGGGAATAAATAAGGGTTCTGAAATTTTGGGTAAGAAATAAGCTCCAGCACAAAAATAAAAGATGTCACAATTTGATGTTTTCTCAAAGTAAAAAATTAAGATATCATTTTTAAATAAACCAATTAGATCCTTCGTGATGTAATATTTAACCAATCAATAGCCTAATTTAGACAAAGTTTTGGATGATCCCTATACGATTTCAATACTAGGCAATTCCAAGGTGAAATTTTTCCGTATTTCTTTCTAACTGTGAAATCCTTTATTCCTTTGTAATTGATGTTAGTTCAGCGGTAAACTCTATCAAATAATGGGATCCAGGATGAATCGTACCTATTGAAATCCATATTTGTTTTGATCTTTCAAATAAGTGTCCATTTATTTGATATGACAATATTGTCTGTTTGATTTCTCTATGTAAGGTGAAAATTCTAGTACAAAAATAAGGAAAGCGAATATAAAAGAGAGCCCGTTTCCATTAGCAAATATGAAAATGTAATTAGTGTAATTAATTTATCCCTTACAAGGCTATTGACATATCTCCTTGCCATAAAGGCCCTGTCATACTAGAAGATTAATCAAATTACATGATATCATTATATCAAGTTTAATTGAATAAATATCGTGTGAAAACGAAACATTTCCGTCGTTCGAAGGTTTGAGGATTCCAATGGTGTATTTCTGTAATTTTTTTAATACTGCTGTACAGAATTTCAAAATTTTCTTCTTCCTTTTTTCTTTATTCTTTTTATAATTTTCTTAATATTGACCAAGCAAGTGCTCTTATGTTGCTTTCAAACACAATAAAAGCTATTCGAAGATATTCTATAGTTTATGTGGGATGCGAAGATCAGTTTGTAACAGACTTTTCTTTCCATAATGTCCAACTTGTTTCTTGCAGAGAGAACACCGGTAGATAATTTGGACAAAATATCTTATTTCTTCCCCCATTTTCTTATTTTCTTATTTTATTTTTTCACTGTTTTTTTTTAGGGTGCAAGACAATGCAAAATCGCTTATTTCTTTCCCTTTTTCCAAATACCCCTCCATTTTCCCATGAAATTACATCCTTCCTTGGAAAAAATTGATCAAAAATCAAAAATCTCTAAAAATCACCAAGTAAACTATATATATCTTTATCAAAAACATAATGGCAATACGGAATATTTGATATTTCACTGAAATCGCAGGTAGTACCTTTGACAACGGCATGCGTAGGGATAGTATATTTGGTTTATTAAGGACATCATTTTCTATTGCTCTTATTTCTCTTTGTTTTGGGTTGCAAAAAGTAAAATCTTCTAACCCCACAGTATTAAGGGAGTTTTCTGTAAATTTCTATTTTTTTGTCAAAACTAGTGTCCGAAAATCTTGATAACCCTGGTTGCAGCGTATGCAGTCGAAGTTTCGTTTTGTTGCAAGAAGCCGGGCCATTTTTACCCCGTACAACTTTAATATTTTCTTGTGTAGCTGAAACCATGCTAAAAAACATTGTTTGCTTGCCTGAAGGAAGGAATATTCTTGTGTACAAAGGCGTAGGTGAAATGCCCTCGAGGAGAATGAGATAAAGAAAGAAGAAATTTGGAAACAAATTTGGAATGAACAGGCCATATAGAGGAGTTATATCGTAACTGCTTGATGATGGAGATAATTGTGTATATGTATATAGATTCCAGATTAGAGAAGCTAAAAAAGAATTTAAAAAAAAATAAAAATGATAATAAATAATGAAATTAAAAAAAAAATAATAAGTCGTTGAATGAAATCATAGTTAAATCTAATGGACCAGAAGCCTATATCAACAAACAAATTCTGGTACACAACATACATGATAATCATTTCTTATAAAATTAAATTTATGGCAACCCATCACACCCTTTCCATTCGAAAATTAGAATTATTTCGTACAAACTGCATCCTGTACCTGCACTATTTTGCATCTGCGTCTGCATCCAAAATAGTATCGAAACCCGGCTTTAAGTACTACTCTCAACTATCGGATTAACGGGTATAGATGCTTATTCTTCCCGAAAAGAAAAACCCACCCTGGACAAGCTTAGTACTTGATCGTGGACGTTAATTAATTCTTGAAAACAAATCAACAAATTAACAAAATCAACAAAAAACAACAAAAAACAACAAAACAAAGTCGACTAAAGGTCAACAAAACTTTTTTGAGTGGGCGCTTGTTAATTAGAGCAAATTTCCCAGGGTGTGGACGTTTATTCCATCATGCCCGCTAATGCGATAGTCGAGAGTATGATTTATAAAACATAACAGAATCCTAGATTTTGAATGAATTGTTGGATTTACTCAATAATAAAAATCTAGACAAAATATCAGTCAAACCTTCTATTCAAATGCAACATAAAAGGTGGGCCATACCTCTATTACAGACAATAACTCAATACTTCTAGACCAGATAGGACGTCGAAGGGGCGTATCCATCATATTTTCTTGATTTAAGTCCTATCCTTGAAGACATTCTTAATAATTGGGTGTTTTTATTTTTGCAAGGTAAAAAAAAGTAGGTCGATTTTATTCTTTAAGATCGTACGCAAACCAGGGGGTCAAATAAGACCCGGCGGAGAAACGGGGAAATTCGCCAGCTGAAATTGTAGATTTTACCTAAATGCACCCAGGTGAGTATATATTAAGAGCGGGATTAACTGTTATATTTATAGCATTTTATAGCAATATTCAAAAGCTGTAAATTTAATTTCACGACCAAGAAGATTTATACTTGAACCCCTGACAAAAAGTATTCCGTGAAAAGAAAAATTGAAAAAGCATTGTTTTTCTTACATGATAAAATTCAATAAATCTGTTGCGGCATGAGGCTGGATGCGTTCAATAATTTAATGTTTTTGTAAAAATGCATTTTTCTCCTCTCTCTCCCTTGTCTTAAAAAAATCAACTGCGAAAATATGATTTCGATTGTAAACGCTCGTGTTTTCCATATCCCTGTTTTGTTTATGTTTTTAATAGGTTTTGGTAAATATTCCCTCCTTCGCTGATATCTTATTCATAGATTTCCAAGCAATAGTAAAAGAGTTTTCGATTTTTTTTAATGCAATGAAATTTTACTGTGTGTTATTTGGTTAAACCACAATAAAAACAAAAAACAACAAACATAGTTCTGATGGATTATTTTTACGCTTATTCTACAGGATGGCCAACTTGACGCGTCAAATATTTTTTGCATCAATTTATTTAAAGTCTGTTCACAAATCCCAAAATAGTTGGCCGAATTTTTATTTTTGCCATAAAAGCTCTGTATTTCACGGATTTTTTTATTTTTTTTTGGCGCAAAGAAGATATAGTTACTTAGGTAGGTATAGTGGGAAAAAAAAGTTTGGGAAAA
>JAUKPT010005967.1:0-10107 GCA_032273505.1 Nanomia bijuga | reverse complement strand
CCCAATTTTTGACCAATTCGCTCAAGAGTGTCTCTGATGCATTTTTTCCTACCACTTAGTACGTAGTAAAAGTATCAAGGCTAGGTCGAAGTTTAACCGTATGTTATAAAAAACCTGTCAGTGACATATATGACCGTGTATATAGTTGGCCATGGTGGAAACAAGATACTTCTTTCTTTGAAAATTTCAATATTTTAATTTAATAGCTATATTAACTCAAAAAATACATAACTAAAAGATATAAACAATAAATCGGACAACCGATTGGATATATATATATATATATACTTTGTACAACGATTAAATCCAGTGCTAGATTAAGGCTATAGCCATAATGTTAGGCCCGTGCATAGAACCTGATCTATAACCATATAATTTAATTTCCGTAGAATCGCATGATTAAGGCGTCCCGTGTTCTTCTTTTCAGCCTAGGCCCTGCCCAGCCTAGTTCCTGACACTCTCGAAAAGAGTCTTTAAAGTAAAGAAATGATTTTAGAACTATATTCTTTTGAAATAAAATGATGAGGGAATTGCAAATACTGCAGATATTATATACAAATGTTATAGGGTTTTTGAGACAGAAGCTAGGTTATATTTTTTAATGAACCTGAACAAATATTTTTATATCATTTGCAAGAAGAAATGCGCGGGAAGTTTGATAAACATAAGTTTCTTACATGTTTACAGTTAATGGTAAAAATCGAAATATTTCTTTCTAGAAAATAATCATTCTAAAACTGTAGAAGAGTATTAGCATCCTATCTAACTTGAATTTGATTAATCCGCAGAACCCAAAACGCATAATAAAGTAATCTATCCAATTAACGTACACTCCAAAAGGCGGACACCTATAATTAGCTGACAAAGAGTTCCCAGTGGACATCGACCCTCTTCCAGGCGCCTACCAGGCGTCAACCAGACGCAAATTTCAGGCCGCCAGGAATTTGCCTCTGGTAGACGCCTGATAGGCGCCTTCCAGAGGCCGTGTTTCAGCGGCTGAATTTTGACGCCTGATAGGCGCCTACCAGGCGCTTAATCATAGACGTCACCCAGAGGCTGAATGTTTGACGCCTGGTAGGCGTCTTTCAGAGGCCGTGTTTTAGCGGCTGAATTTTGACGCCCGGTAGGCGCCTATCAGGCGCTCAATCTTAGATGTCACCCAGAGGCTAAATGTTTGACGCCTGGTAGGCGCCTTCCAGAGACCGTGTTTTAGCGGCTAGGTACCTACCAGGCGTCTAATTTTAGATCAAATGTTTGACGACTGAAATGTTACCAGGATACCGAGTTCAAGTTTTCTAGTTTCAAATATACAACAACTTGCACCGAGGTTTTATTGAATCTAATGGCGTGAAAAGACACTTGACAAGTGTTTCATCTCATATTATATTTTATAACATACTTTAACTTAGGAAGTAGGGGGGTTTCAACATAATGATTGAAACTTTTTCTAATAAGATCAAGAATAACGTCTTAAAATATAGCACTATACTATTATCAAATTAAATGCGAATTTCATATGGCATCTTCATTTAGCATTATATATTAATAAAAGCATTTTGTGTGTTGATTTGCAACTCTCCTATTACCTTTTGACAGAGTCAATTATCAAAAATTTCCCTTCATTATGTTTTTTCCTTAAATCTAAAAAAAGTCGAGACTACCATTTTTTTTACCAATTTCTCATCCATTCAAAAATTATTAAATATATGTTTAGAAAGGTGTAAAAGTGTTAATGGTGTAAAATTTATCAGTGTCCTTTTAATGGGGTTCAATTAAGACTCGGAGAACGGGGAACTTCACGGCTGAAATTTAAGATTTCGCCTAAATTTATCTAAATTCCCCGAGCGAATCTGAAATACGAGCGTAAATTACTGTTACTTGATACTTATGTAATATACGGCAGTATATTTTATTGTTTCCCAACCTAGAAAATTTATAGTTGAACCACTGCTTTCAAAGAAAAGTTTACTTTCCTATACTATAGAAAGACAGCGAATATTATCAATTTATTTCATGTTGATAACCAGAATACAATAGCTTTCCCTATTAAAATAAAAAAAAATTCAATATATATAAAAGAAATAAAGAAAAAAAGGATGATAATATGGCGCTAATTAAAAACAACAAATTGACCAGTACATATAAAAGAGTCCATGTTCTACACATCAAAGTGGCAAAAAAATATCGAGCTCTCAAACAAAATTCATTGTCCACCATTCCAGTTGCACTGCCTCGATTTTCGAACAGCTCTTTCACCCTCAATCTTTAAACCCAGCAACATATTTCTTCAGAGAACTCTACCAGTATACTCCACAGAAGAAATAATACGATAGTTTTACGGTTGTTACAAGATTGGCTTCACCTGGTTATGTAATGCTATATACCGTTCGCCATCTTGTTGTTTCTATCGTAGGTGAGATTTCTCAGGACGCAGTGATCTACAAGGAGAGATAAAGGTTCGATCACTTATAGAATCTGATATTATTATTTCGTTCAAAAGATGCAAAAGAGAACGTACCTCAGCACTAATGAAAATATTTCCTGTGTACTTACCCCAAAATGAAACTGGAGATATTTAGAGCGTTCGCATCTGCCAGGCCCGGATAGCTAGAGGATCTCACTAGGTTGGGCACAAATCATTTAAGTCATTCGAAGGGCGCAGTAAGAAAAAACGATCCTTCTAGATTCCCAAGGGCTTAAATAACCATAAAACGGATTGTTAAATTCTAAACAAAACTTGCATCTTTAGCTGAACAAAGCAGGTTTTCCCAGGGAATATATCATAAGTGAAAGGTCGAAAAGATTATTTCTAATACGAAAAGAATTTAGTTTCTCTCTAAAATATAAATTTTAGAAGTGTATTTACCAATTATTACTAAATATTATCTATTTTGGTAGGGCATGTGTCCCGCGCTAGGACTCCCTTAGCTTTAGGCCTGTCTCGTGTCCAGTAGCAATTTTTTGATACTATAATAACAATTAGATAACGGCACCCTTTCCCCCTCCCCCCAAAAAAAACCAACAAACAAAAAAACAAAATAAATACTTCGCGCTCTTAGCAATTCCTAATCTGTTGAAGTCAAATCAAATCTAATCGCATTAGATCGTATTAATATAACAACATCTTGGTCACAGACTCTGAAGATGAGGAAAGGACCATTAACCGGCCCTTTCCGATAACGTGACACTCTCGCTACCGCCAGGTCAAGACAGTGCGCCACATTCCATATCACATAAACACCCACGCACAATTGAAAATTATTATTGTTCTGTTTCTAACTGTTTCTGTCCATACTTTATCTGTCCGTGATGTTATAAAATAAATGTAAGAAAAATTGAAAATTATATACAAGTGATGTCTTCTGTCCTGTTTCTAACTGTTTCCTTCCAAATTGTATCCGTCTGTGATTTTGTAAATTAAATGTACGCACACACAATACACACATAACCACGCACGCTCAACCAATCACCGCTCTCATATACAGTCAAACACATGAGCCAGGGGCAACTCGTCAGCCTTGGGTGACTTCCACAGTAGCCACTCCCTCATACCTTTTCCTCAATAATCTCGTCGTAAATCTGAATATCTCTGAGCGGACATACAAAGGATAGAGACTCACTTTCTACCAGGGTGCTAACGTTCCACTTTAGAGTTTCTTTTAATTTCTTGTTTGTATATATCTAGTGTTTCTTTTGTGTTTCTTAATTTTTTTTCCATTCATGTGCATAATGCAGACAGTTTACTGCACCATGTGTTAGAGAGTTAAGGGTAAGGCAGAATAACGACCCAAAAAAGAAACATCAACTAAAATAAATTCTGCCTTTCACTTCTTCATTAATTTTTAACCTCTTTTAAAACCTGTATATATCTACTATTAGTTAAGAACAAGGCAGGGGACGAAATCAAAATCCCCTTCCAGGAATGGTACAGGCACTTGAGGCAGTGGACCGGACCTGGAGGCCTTCAAAACCCATTTTGTCAGCGGGTGTACAGGCACTAGTGGCATTGGACTCGTCTTGGAACCTTGGGACCCTAAACAACCCTCAGTACTGGGGACGTTTACCTTTTGGTCTGGGTACTCGTCACCAGAACAGAGGGTCACCAGTTTCCAGCATCCAGAGCTCCCCCGCCTTGTTCTTCCTACGGCACAGCATTTTTTGGGACAAGTTTTTTTATGGTAGGGGTGGGTAGTTTATTTATTTACTAATTTATAAAATTAGGATTGTGTTTGAAGAAAAAAGAAAAATAATAGTGGCCCAGGATATTTTTAAGTACAGTTTTATTTATATCAAAGCCATGGATAAGATTAAGTCGGAGGGCAGGTCCATGTCTAAGGATAATTTTTGGGTGAAAACAAACTCTATTTTACACGTTAGTGTCTTATAGATAAGTCGTTCGCCTGCCCATTATAAATAAATAAAAAAAAAAAAGATTAGATTGTATTAAACGTACATCTTAGTCGATCGTACTTTTCGTTCATCGTATTAATCGAATTAAAGATGTCGTATCAACAACAACAACCATCGCAATCGACACGAAAAAGAATGGCCAATGGCAGTAATCCATCGTCTACGTCGAGTTAAGGGTAAGAATAGTTAACCGTTTTTTTTATTTGTTATATGCTATTTTATCTTTATACCAACCTTATTGCGTTCACTTTCGGAAATTACAATTAATTTGATCAAACGATTACGACTGTTATGTTGTCTGTCAGATGACAATTAATGTCATGATAATCTAGTTTAACATATTACAAAGCTTTCGCTAGGACCTGATCATGCATGCACCTGAGCCAGGTGAATGTTTGAACTTATTGAGAAATGGTCATTGTGGCTACAGTGCAGTTATCTATTGTGCAGATTTTCTATTAGAATTAATTTTTTGAGATAAAGCTCTAGAAGGAAATGAACTATTTGATTTTAGCAATTCCAAACGAGCACGTTGGCAACGATGTCGGAAATCAGTTGACTTGCTTTTAGCCAAAAACCACCAGTCATCTAAGGAGACATCAGACCCGGAGTTCTCTTTTGATTCACATCTTACAGATCAAGAAGAGGGCATTGCAGATTTTGAGGTGAACAATTCAGATGATGACTATGTCTATGAAATAGATGATACAATCTACGATTCTTCTGATGAAGATGGTGATATGCAACCCAAAATTTACGATGACAATATTTCAAATGGTGGGGATGCATCTGAACGTACCTTCTCAGACGAATTACGTGTCTGGGCATTAAAGAACAATTGTACTAGGCAATGCACAAATGACTTACTTAGCCTTTTGAAACGAAATGGTCATGGTGATCTTCCCAAAGATGCAAGGACTCTGTTACACACTAAAAGTAAAGTCAACTATGTGGAGAAGTGTGGCGGAAACTTTTTCCATTTCGGCTTAGTTAACAGCATAAAAGCAGCTGTTCGATCCATCAGTTTTTCAGAGAAAACAATTGATCTGATATTAAATGTTGACGGAATTCTCTTGTTCAAGTCAAGTTCTGTCCAGCTATGGTCAATTGTTGCCAAATTTGTATCTGCTAAACCTTTCCTTGTTTCATTATTTTGTGGTTCTAAGAAACCAAGCAACTGTTCAGATTTCATTGAAGATTTTAAACTTGAATTACTTAAGCTGTTAACTGAAGGTATACAAATTGATGAAAAGTTCTATGAATGCAAAATTAAAGCTTTTATCTGTGATAAACCTGCTCGTTCATTCTTGAAATGTATTGTTGGACACAATGGATATTTTGCTTGTGAGCGTTGTAAGGTACAAGGAAAACACCAGGGCAGACGTATGGTCTATTCAAAGCAAGGTGCAGCTGAACTGCGTGGTACTGAATCATTTGGTAATCTTGAATATATGGTCTTCTATGAAGTCCTGGAAAAAAATAATTTCGTCATGGAAAAACTTTGTTTTTTGGATGAAATGTCCTGGAATGTCCTGGAAATTTATTTTGAAAATCTGCTGGCCACCCTGATTAATGATTTTATTCTAGACTATATGCATTTAGTGTGTTCAGGAGTTGTCAGGCGTTTATTGTACTTTTTCTGGGGTTCTGTGAAGGGGACCAATGATGGGAAATTATCTGCATCATTCAGAAGTGTGATTTCATACAGACTTGAACACATGAAAGGAATGTTACCATCAGAATTCGCTCGCAAACCACGCTCATTGGAATTTCTTGACAGATGGAAAGCTTCAGAGTTCAGAACATTTGTTCTCTACACTGGAATTATTGTGTTGTGTGGTGTTGTTTCAAGACGTTTATACAAACATTTCTTATCATAGACCATAGCAATTAGATACCTGTGTGAGGAAGACAAATGCACCAGAAGATGAAACCTTGATAATGCACAGAGATAGTTAAATTACTTTGTCTGTAACTCGCATGGACATTATGGCGTTCTCTTCTGTGTTTACAATGTACACAATCTACTGCATATTGTATCTGATGTATCATATCATGATTTACCATAAGATAAAATATCTGCTTTTCCTTTTGAGAATTATTTTTCAAAATTAAAAGATCTTTTCCGCGGAAAGCATAATTCATTAGTCCAAGTTGTCAAGAGAGTTAACGAATTAAAAATGGTCTATCTTGTTGAAAAGAAAAGAAATTTCAAGTTTAGTTTTCGAAATAAGAATTCTTGGTACTTGACTTCGGATGGTATATGCTTCATCAAATATAAGCATTATGACAAAATGATGACTGTTGATCTTTACAAATTTCACCAGACAGAACTTTTTTGATGATTTTATTGAGTCAAGGATGTAAATATTTTTTATATTCCAAACAATGCTGTTCCCTCTAATAATAGAATTTACACGACCCAGCTGTTAAAAAGATGTGTACACTTGCCATGTGAAGATGGAAATGTTGTTATGGGAATGTTACAAACTGGTGAGAATAGTTCAGACATGATAGTGTTAAGGGATTTTCCTGATTACAGGGAGAAAAGTATCTTTGAAATCCAAATTATATTAAGAAAATCCTTCAGATAAGCTGGCTCTGGTCTCAAAGGTGCTTAAATTTCCTGTGGACCCTATTAGGGGGGGGGGGCACCCTGAACCGCCATCTACTTAATAACTTGTTGCACCAGTGTCCTTGCTGGGGTTGTTTTTAGATTTTCAGGGAAAATAGTGAATAATGTCTGGTAGTTGTCCTGAGTTTCCTTTCATTATAAGTATGATTCATCAAAAGAACAATTGTCATCGGAACTTGAGTAACTTTGTATTATCTTATAGCTTTGAATTCACATAACTTGCAGAAGTTTAGAATGTGTAATACTTTTCTGTGTTTCCTATTGTGCTTCCAAATGCCAAATAATTATTATCCAAACCTGTAATGGCTTGTATATGCTTGTATAAAATCAATTTTTTCTTATAGAGGGTTTTCTTTTTGTTTCAATTAGGAAACGACATTTCCATGTAATTGAGTATATGGAAAACGAGGTTGATGAACAGATAACGGTTGCCCCATCCATATGGGTAGACAAGAAAAGAGCCATCTATTATTATCCGTTAACAACGCACAAAGTTGGTCATTACATAAGTAAATGGACGGTGCCCAGACCTGACTGGTTAAGATATAAAGTCATAAGACTCATGTTTTCCGGTTCCAAGGATAAATGTGATGATAACATGAAAAATTATAACACCACAGAAAATTCAAAGAATGGTGGTACAGATTCTGATGAGACTGGTTAGTTATGTATTATTTACTGTCACATTGTTCAAAATATGTTGCTCGATTAGTTTAAATCTTCTTTTAGTGCCCTTTTTCATTAGACTCACTAACTTAGTCAAGGTGGGTCCTACCTTATTAAATACACACAAATCCTTTTAGAATTGATTCATGAAAATTAATACACAATTTTCGTGAAAATTAATACACGTGAAATATATTTTTGTTGGATTCGCAAAAATAAATACACACAAATTGGTATGCTAAAGGTACACCCCATCTATGTTAACATTAATTTGATTATTTGCTATATGCAATTTATTCTTGTTTAGATATTGGTACTCCTGAGCGGGTTGAGAGCCCAGAAATTTCTCCCGTTCACAGCCCTTCAAAGATATCCAAACGATCCCAATCAACATCCTCGCGATAACCAAGAAAACAAGCCCAACCAGAAACTCAATCCCCAAGCTTAATCCCTTCAAGCCAGGTATCAGGAGCTGGCACAAGCATTTTACAAAACACAGTTGTATCAGCTGGTGAGAGAAGAAAGGGATTCAAGCAGCTTCCTGTTGATGGTAGGTTTCTATTGTTGTTGTGTCATATACATATAGTTCACTGCTGATTGGACATGTGATAGTGGCAGATACTTTTTCCTACTAGTTCCATGAAGGTTCTTTTCATTCATTAATTTTGTAACCCTATTCTTATCCTTCTTCTTTCTCTCCTGTGTAAGGTAGGTGGGGGCTTGCCTTACTGAATAGGGTTAACATTTTTATTTCGTCAAATCTTGTCATCTCTTATACTCGTATATTTTATTGTTGAATATGTTCAATATACATTAACAGTTGGCTTAATTTTGTATTGAAGAGTTTCAGTTCCAAATGCTAATGAGAATGTCTTAAAGTAGAAGATGCGTTAGATGCTTTAAAGATTAGTATTGATCAACTTCAGAAACGTGGTGACTCCCAGCAGCAGCCCACAGACCATATATCAATTATAGAAAGCCTGGATGAGTTTAAAGAGCAGGAAGCTTTCCTGCTTGATGACGATTCGTTTAAAATTATGGTAGGTATTGTCTTCTGTAAGGGCAAGTTATTTGGCAATTTTTGCTGGTAGAAAGTCTCATAAGAATTTATATTATTAGTCTAGTAATCTTGACTTTTTTTCTCAATTATGAAAGTTACATACATAACATGCCTAGCATATATCATATTCATTTGGAATAAGCACATGTGTGTTAATCAGCATTTATATTAACACGGAAACTAGCCCGAAAAAGCATTTAAAGAATGAACTTTACTGAAAGTGAAACTTTGATTAAGCACAAATGTACTAAAGTGCCTTTTTTTTCTGAGACTCAAAAAAAGCCCTTACCAAGTGCTCTCTTATGCTGTGGCTTCAAAAAATGTCCCTGTTAATACCCATATGGACATATGTAGTCATTTAAACAACGGTATATATGGAGGGTTTTTCGCAAAAATATATACCGTGCACTTAAATTTTTCAGAAATTATATTTGCATCATACTTATTTCTTTAGATAGCTAAAATAAGGAGAATAGGGGTTGTTGCTGGGGACCCCAGACGTAGTGTTAAGTTAGTCCTGGATAATACTTTGTCAAAGCAGCTCCAAGGCAGATTTAATCGCGATGGTGGGGAAAAATAAAGATCTTTCCAGGTCAGGAGAAAAAGATGGGTATGGCAGAAACGAAATATTATCTCTGTCCACGTGGTAATTATCTCATTCATTTTAATTGAAGTTATTAAGAGGATGATAAAAATTTTTTGGTTTCTTCATAATAAAACCCTAGAGTTGGTTTTAGACAGATTTCAACTTATCGAATTTGATTTTAAAGGTGGTAATCTTATTCTTCACTAATCCACGGTGCCGATTTTTTAAGAAATTTCCTAGGGAAAATAGTAGTGGTCACCACTATTTTGGTTATCTTATTGGTGCACCTATTAATTGATGAGGGTGAGGTGTACAAGAAAATGTTTTCGTTTTATGTTATGCTAGGTAACCGTTAAGTGAACATTGTTTTAAAGTCACTTATTTTGCCTTACATCATTATACTTTTTAGAAGCTCTCTCACTCAATGGTGTAACTTTTGCAGAGACATTTGATGCAATTGCCAAAGTTTTGAAAAGTGCACCTTCGTCCTGGAAGCAGAAGGTAAATTTCTATTTTTCAATGTAGATACTGAATTTCATACATTTCATGTTTCATGTGCCTAGACTCTGATCGTGCAAGGAGTCCAAAAAAACATTTTTGACTTACTTCGTTTTACCCCTGACATGTGAAGAACTGGCCAAGTTTGAAGTGAACATATTTCATATGAAACTATTTCTTTCATCTCGCGCTTGTTCCGACAAACATACATGTATAATATTTGAGAATAATTTTAATATGAAGAGAATAGGG
>JAUKPT010005966.1:0-10107 GCA_032273505.1 Nanomia bijuga | reverse complement strand
AACTGTTTTGATCCAAGCCATCCAGGTACTAGCAAGGTAAACCCCACCAGCGCACCTCTCCTCGAATTCTCCAAAACGATTAGCATGAATCATATGACCAACATTTTTGATATTCTGCCTCTCAGCATATTCTTTAAATAACGAATACTTATTCCATGATTTTGACTGCCACCTAATGGATGTCAGTCTCATCCAACAGTCTAAAATCTGTATAACTAATATTTTGTCCTCAATGTTCATTTCAAAGCTAACGTTTTTCGGGAAGAGCTTGTCAGCTCCGATGGTATACACTCAACACTTTCTTTATACATTCGGGGATAGCCAATGTAAAGTGTAGGTTGCAAAAAGCTTGATCTGGTATCCATTCCACCCCAACCAATTGCTTTATCTCAGCTGCAAGCTTAAGATTAACTCTGCACAAGTCGGACACCGTGGCAACAATATTTTTCCATATTTTTTTGACGTCTGAACTTGAGGCATCTGCTTTTGTCTAACAATAGGAATAAAAAGAATAAAAGAGCAAATATGAATCATTACCTTATTTGGGAAAGACATTTGTTTGTCGTCAACGTGTTTTTCATCAACTTGAAAAATCCAGCTGTATCGACGCACGAAAACGACGAATCCTGCTGACGAAGCATTTGTTTTGTACACGTGCCAAGCAATTTTTAGCAACAAACTTCAATAGTAACAATGATTGCTTTGATTTTGGTGATAAATAGAACAACTTGTGTATGTTTCACCAAGCTGTGCTTCTGAGATTTTTGACGCTTATTAGTCTGCTATATAACCTTAGATATAATAGCCCTTTCATATAATGTCGATTTTCACTCCTCCCAATGGGGAAGAGAAAAATATGTTTTTTTATCAGGTCATTCGGGTCATTTACAGTTTTTTTCAGAATATTTTCTTAATACTTACTTACGAATAATGTAAATATCTTCCAAACACTTGATTTTGAGGGTATGTTTCTATTGTGATTTTAAATCAGTATCAAATTTGCTATCGATTGGTATATTGGAAGTCTATATTTCAAAAACTTGATTTTCAACTTAATTTTCACTTCGGCCCAATATGTCCTCGGCAAAAAACCCTGGGGCAATCACTGGATTTTGGCCATATTTTGAAAAAAATGCTTTTTTTGGTCTTGGTATACATTTTTACAACATAAAAAGTTGTAACTGGAAAAAGAAAAGAAAAAAAGTACTTTTTCAGCATCTAGCACCCTCCCTATTCCTGGTGTGTATTTGTTTATGTTTACCTCATCTTCTTAATATATTATGTTTACATCTTCACATCACCGCAGATGAAGAGTTCACGCTGTCGCTGTCTCTCCACCACATAGGATTATTTTAGGATTATTTTAGTTGATAGAATTTCGGTGATGAATCAGGAATTAACAGAACGTGTTACAGCTGGTGGTTTGTGTGGAACCCGAAACTCTTTCGATTTTGGGGCATTATTTTCTCTAAAATGCTCATTATTTTCAGAGATTTTCCCTCAGTAAACATTCCGGATGATTAATTTTCATACTCGTAATTCCGAAACGGCTTTTTTCTGACTTTTTCTGTCGAGCTGGCTAAACGAGAATTTGAGCCGGGTGTTTATTTCGACTCCTGTAGATTTTATAAAACATGTAAATAGATGTAAATATATGACGTGTGTGAGCTGTTAAAGACGTTCTTTTTAACAAGGTTTGTATTTTGTATAATAATATTTTGTCATATTATTTCTGGAAATTAAAATCTTATTTCAAGATAGTTGATGCCAATATTTGTTGCGTTATTTTTAGGCAGCATAATTTGAAGAAAATATAAGCAGAAAAGTATTAGTATAAAGTGTGCGTAATTTCCAGGAATAAATAATATAAATGACATTTTTTAATGTAAGAATAAAAATAATCGTATAGATATCGCATGAGAAAGAGCAAAGCGTCGAAATTTTCTGTAAAACAATCATTGATTTTTTTTCATTTTTTGGTGGAATTCCAAGAATTTAATGGGATGGAAACAAAAGCCTACTGAAGTATAATCTAAAATATATTTGGTTTTGGTTAAGATAATTTTCCTGTGAGAACTTGGTACTTTCTGCAAAGGTTGAATTATTGGGTATTGCGTAATCAAGATCCAGTACCCGAAATTTCCTTTTTTTGGCGCAACCTGTTTTCGAAATTCAATAAAGAAAATTATTCAAGGCAATTTCTCTCGAATTGTGTTTGAAAGTCAATAAGGATACTTTCTACTCTCTATTAGACGTCCCCCCGCTTATTAGTTTTTGAAAACATTTCCACCCAGGACATTCTTATTCCAGCCCCTCCCCTGCTTATTAACTTTGACAGAAAATTCCAAGCAATAGCACTATTAAGGCTTTATTTGACTAATGTTTGTAACAAACGGTATTTAATTCTTGAGAATTTTTCCAGCCCCCCTATAATCATAACCCCTCCCCCGACTATTAATTCTAGAGATTTTTTCTAACTGCCCCTACTATTCCCCCCCCCGTCTATTAGAGAGCAGAGAGTATCTATAAACCGCAGAATGGAGTTTGCAGTACCTTTGCGGTACCTTTATAAGCTTAGGTTCCACCAAATTTCGAGGGGTGGATTTCTGTATTTGATTTATCTCATCATTTTCTTAAAAAAAGATTGATTTTTTTTATTTCAAGTATAATTCTTCCCTGATAGTTATCGTTGTTGATGGCATCGCAGATTTTAAAAAGAAGCTCGTCATCCTTGATTGAATTGAGTACAGTTTTGCCAGTCTGGAAAGTAGGGCGGATCTGCTGAAAATCTTCGGGTGCACGGTAAAACTTTTGGGGTGCACGGGGGTGCAGCACCCAATTGTTTACTCTCGGGGGTTCAGTAAAATATGATCTCGTGGTGCATATCTCCACAAATCCCTAATACCTTTCCATACTCTCCCACAGAGAGTGGCCTTTCTCAAGGGGTGCACGCTAGCTCATTTATAAATTACTTTAAATTCAAATTACTTTAGGCTGCTTCTGCCATAGTTTCCAGACTAGCAGTTTTGTCTCGACAAACAAGTAAATTCGATTTTGGCTCTATCGCCATAACATAATGGTAAAGAAACCCAAAAGTGGTGTCATGTTTATGCCATGTTTTCATCGTATCTCGTAGTAATCTACTTGTCTCGTAAATATTTCATAAGAAGAAGAATATTTATCAGTTTCATCGAATTAGTTCAACATTTTTTTCTGATGAGAGAATGAATTTTTAACCACATCAATCCATGCCGTTGATCTTCACATATACTTTCTTAAAAAGATTTCATCAATTATTAATATGAAATATGTCAACATGTTTAACTACTCTTTAAATCTCTCTGCAATAAAATCACAAACTTTTCAAAGATAATTTTATCACCCTCAGTATTTTCATTTTCCTACTAGTCTAAATAGTTCATAGTGGGCGCATAGTCTAGTGATTAATACGTTACGTTATCACCGCTATGACCGCTGTTCGAGTCCTCCACGAGGCTTATGATTTTTATATAATTAAAATAAAGTAGGATTAGCTACTAGACTAAGTAGCTGGAGCTTGTCCCAGCTTCGTTTGCTTGAAAATCCTATGTAGGGTTCTGCTCATTGTTAAATATGTTTTGTGGGTCGTCCTGTGATCAGTCCAAGTAGCAGTGCATAGTTAACTGCCTCTATTTGATATGTGCGCTCGGTAAATAAGATAAAAAGGGTCAGAATCAGGACTAATTACAACGAATTCAGGGTCAAGTCATTTACTCCCATTTAACCCCTCTCATTACTTTCATCGCCATTATGCGTTTCCATTACGCCTTCCCGTTACGCCTTCCTATTACGCCTTCCCAAAACTGCTTGGACGTTTTGCGAGATTCTCAGTTGTATTAGTTAGTATTATAGTCTGTTTCAAATTCTGTGTGTAACAGTTGCGTTGTTTTTTATCTTAAATTCCATTATTTCGTAAATTACCCCCTATGATCTAATGACCTTTACTGGGAGCTGCCGTGTTGTAAAATTAATAATGATTTTAGCGGATTGTGCTCACCAAGTAGACTCCATAGCTCGAGAATGTTACAACTTTTCTAGCCGTGCAAAATCTTAGGTAAAAATATATAGTATGTTTCAGATTCTGTGAGACTGAGACGGAAGTGTCAATATCTCAGGTTTCCCATGATCGTTTTTCACCCGGTTTTCGGGAAATAAAAGAAGATGCTATAAAAAAAAATCAGAGAAAAAAATTCGGAAAAATGAGATGGAAGAAGGCAAAAAAATTAAAATAAGGGTCCCAGAGAGGTCGATATTTCCAGAGATATGACCCTTTTTGTAACACCCCCTACTTTTCTCTAAAAGAGATAATCCAGACTATAGTATTAATATTAATATAAATACATAATACTAGTGCTATTATCCCATATCATGGGATAGGGGGGAGGGTATAAGGGGTTTCGTCAGTAGGCATAACACAGTTTTTAAAGCTTTTAGCCGCATGGCCAGTGGCGTTGCTACTTTTTATCAAGTTGTCGGATTTATATCAAACTTTTGGCTAGTGTTGTCCGATCTTTGGCTAATGTTGTCGAATTTTTTGCTAATTTTGTCGTACTTTTGACGAATTTTATTGAATTTTTTGCTTAAGTTGTTGAATTTTTAGCCGGATATTTTTCTAAAGCAGAGGTCTTAACGATAAAACATATTGGTTTAGTACACTGTCGGATTTCGATTCGTTTGTACACTTTTGATATCCTTCGTGATGCCACTGCGCACGGCGTTGTTTTATTGCCCAACATTTCCCAATCGTACGACGATATTTGCTCCTCCTCGGAGCCGCGAGCAACAAAATGGCAGCGACATGGCCACGCAAAACGAATGATTGGCCAGATTTCAGGACTCATTTTATTTTGTTCTCTAATTCTACTCAAAGCCTACTTTATACCCGGCCCTTCATCTTGTCGACAAAATATCGAGTTGGGCGTTTCGGGACCATCTGCGATCAAACATGCTCAGAACACGTGGGACAAAATTATCTTTTGGGAGAAATTACTATGTTCTACTCAAGAAAGATATATTCCCAGGCCTTATTTGAACTCTTGAGTACCTTGGTTACAATGTTTATTTCAAATGTTATTTCTTTGTTAATGAGAAACAAAACAGTTCGATAAATAATGTCACTTTAGTTTGTTCTTATTACATCTTCTTAAGGTTTCAACTTTTGTTCTAATTTCTTTTCGAGTGCTTTCAGTTTTTCAACTATTCGATCTTCCATGGCATCGAGATTCTTTAAAAGGTTTTCTCTGGTGTCACCGACCTAAAAACAAGAGAAACAAGCGTTAATCATAATGGGGGGACGATACAGGTCAAATAACGAAACAGTCTTTGTAATAAAGCGCGTGCGCACGCGCACACGCAAGCAAAGCCATTTAGCACCACGCGAAGTGGTCAACACAAATCGTGTATTGGAATTTAGATGTGCATTTTATTTAGTACCTTGAAATGGGTCAACTCAAACTTATCCCTATACACGAATCGCGCACGTAACTGACTGCACACAATTCTGGAAATTTGAAAAGCCGAGAATTGTGATCTCGTGATTTACGATGACGACGAATATTTTGGCGCCAAAAGTTTAATTCAAATTGCTTAGTCATTTCACTTCAGATGTACCATATTGATAAACGTATGGCAATAATAAAAATATGAAGATGTCTGACGGACAAAGTGAAGTTGGAAGTTATTTCAAAAAAGAAAATGTTGCATTTGTTGTTTAGTTATAAATGAAAATGAAGAATCGTTTAGTTCAATGTTAATTTTGTGTGAGGGGATGTAAAAAAAGGATACAAAACAACAAACAAAACCTATTTGAAGGTTTTGTACTATCATGTTATAAAAGCAAAGAATCGCATACGTAACTGAAAAACGCGCATAATTGGCCGTTGTGATTTATCGCTCTGCAGAACAAATGTTCCTGATAAAGACTGTAAAAATAAATAGAAATATCGGATATCGGAAACAATTATCGGGTAAAGAACCCATGGTAAAGGAAAATTCAAAAAACCTTTAAAAATATGAGCCACCTGATTACTATGAGGATTTATTGATTCAAAGAAAAACTTTGGCTATTTTTATCCCTACTGAGCCCAGGGCTCGGCAACTTCTGGCAGCGTGGCTGCGCGCGTTTGTGAGAAGATCATTGTCTTTGCAAGAAGGTCGTGCCAATCCATGTAAAAAAATTGAAATATTAAATTAAAGATTCTTATTGAGAAATTATATAGCAAATAGCAGTTAAACTAAGGCAAGGTTGCACTGCCAGGATATTGTGGGTATGGATGGACATTTGTCCATTTGTTGACGTTTTTGAGTAAAAATTTGATCTAGAAAAAAATTGTCATTGCAAGAAGAAACGTCTGCGGATAATTTCATGTGTAATTTCAACTATTCAACGAATTGTCTTAGACATAATTTGGGGTCTATCCCTTATTAACTGATGGTTTTCAAAAAAATCTGTTTTCTAAGAAAATAGTCGAATTTGGAAGATACCTAAATGCATTCTAGACTTTTCAGGCTCATTTATATCGAAATTCAGGTTCCCGTTTTTGTCCAATCTTTGATCGTTGATCGGCCGATACAAATATAAGCCATTTTTCTCGGTCTTTTTAAATAAATAAAGAATTTTTTCTCGTCCATCAAATCAAGTTTTTTGCCGTCTACGGTGTTCCTCCGTGTTTGTTTTTTTATTATTATTTTTTATTTTTTAATTTTTTATTTTTTTATTTTTTTGTGATGTTCTTAATTCTATTGTGAAAAAAATTAAAATATAATCAAAAAGAAAATCGAAAAAAATGAAATAAAAAAAAAAGTTGCTCGGGCTCATACGGCATACCCGACAGCGTTCTGATATCGTTTGAACGGCAAACTAAATGAAGATGTTTTTTGCCCGTCAAATGGAGTATTCTGCCGTCTGACGCAAAAACACCTTAAACGCCAAGTTTCACGAAGATAAAAAATTGTTGCTAAAAGGGTATTTTACAACAAAAATGAAGTCGATGAATAGAAATTTTGCCACAATCCAATGTTAGAAAAATGTGATTTTTATTTCTATGAAGAAAATTGTTGTTTAAGGTGTTTTTCATCTGACGACATTTATTTACCTCTGTCCACAGATCATCAACGTCTTTACTTATGACTTGCAACGTCTAATAATAGAAACAAATAGTATAAGTACTTTCAAGTATTGCCCTGCAATATGAGATCTGAGGGGCAAAGCATTCCCTGAAATGGTGTACGAGTGATTTTCATCCATTTACATGACATTCCCGATAGAGGCAGTATATATTAAGCTCTACTAACGGGGATGGATCCACATTTTACTACACATATACAGCATTTAACATTTAAAGGAATCCATTTATCGAATTTAACTTAACCACTGAGCCAATTTCCCCCTCGACGAGGTCTTAAAAATAGGGTCCATTCCAAAAAGGTTTTCATATTTATTTTTTTACAGAAAATGTAGCGTTTACCCTCCACCCCTTATCGCCTTAAACAGGCAACCATAATTATGATTACAACAACATCATTCAACTTTTTATTTTTATCTTAGAGGGAAAGAGCAAAATACAGGGAATGACCCTTAAAACTGTTCTTGCAGGGGAATGACCTTTTCTATAATGAAGTAATAGGGACATTTAAGAACTAGGTTTTCATTTTGAAAAGACCTCTCAACGCGGTCGAAGAAGTAGCGAAAAGGTTTTGTTCTTTTGATGAAAAATACACTACTTACGGTCACATCACATTTACCAAGTTTTCCTTGCGCTCCAGTATCTCCTTTTGGTCCTGGTTGCCCTGGGTGGCCTTTTGGTCCCTTGAAAGCAAGCAGAAAAAAGATTTGACACCATTTTGACACCAATTTATGTACATATTGAAATTTTGAAAAATAAAAACATTTTGCGGAACAAAAATAGTTGTTTCAATTGACGTAAAATGTCTCACAGACTACAAGACTTACAATATAAAAAGACTACTATACAAACTACTATACTACAATAAAAAAAACATAATATTTAGCTGGGGTCCAAGATAAAAAAAAGAGAAATAAAAAAGAAAATTACTCTCACGTTGATATCAAATTTCTTTTTTTATGAGCCACCCCTTAATCATCTGAGAAGAAGATAAGCATTTATTTCGGTAACAATCAGAAAGTAGTTTTAAAAATTACCAGGAGTGACTCTTAATATTAAAGCTAATAAAAAATAGAGTCGCACCCATGGCGTTCTTTACTAGTAAGCCCAGATATCTTGCATACCCCTTCCCAAAGGAAAGCACCTTGCGGGTATTAAGTGTTTCTGCATCCTTTATAGTGGGGTCGATAAGGGTTAAAATCGTGCACTTCATGAGACCAGAATGAAAATTTCAGGGTACTTTGGAAATAGAATAAGTCATCAAAAAATGCCCGGAGACACGCCGGGACATGACCGGAAGTGTCAGTTCTCATTAAATTTTTATGAATTTACAAAAAAACAAAATATATTCCAAATAAAACAACTTTAGAAACGTTATAAATCATAAATAGAACATTATAAAAAATTAGGACACGTTGCTATCAGACACCAGATTACAACAAATCAATCGAGAAAAAAAATCATCTAAGAAGACAAAAAATAATTCGAACAAAACCAAAAAATCACCTGCGGTCCTGGTTTCCCGTTTTTCCCTTTCCGTCCATGCTTTCCATTCCGCCCATTTCGCCCAGGTCGTCCATCCCGTCCTGGAATTGTCGCCCCTTCCCTTCCAGGAAGGCCGTCTCTGCCAGGGCACTGTTTAGGACACCCACATCTCGACTCTCCACGTATGACTTCGATCTCTGTTTCAGCTCCCTACAGAAAGAAAGAGAGAAGAATTTTTTGTATAAATTATATCTCAGGAATACCAGGCTTGTCAGGGTAGCGCGATCGAGTCGATCGCGATCGCGCAACGATCGCGCAAACTTCTGCGATCGTACAAGGTACAGATTTCAACTTTTGGATCGCATAAAATCACAACCCGTTTTACACATAGGCGAATTCAAGGATTGCGGGGCTAAAAAGTAGAGCGCGGTGCCCCTCATGATTCTTCGTAAATAAAACTATATTTTTATAGACCTAAAAATCATTTTTAGGTTGGCCACATTATACTGATAGTAATGTTGGTACAATGGTACAAAATATGATGTGACATTCAGCCGAATAATATATCAAAAACAAAAAAGAAGTTGAAGCACGGGAAGAAAGAAAATAATTTTAAATGAACTAAATCTCAGAAATAAGATAAGGTAAGGTGAGGTAAGATTTGCACTTATGATGGACAGTCTTGCAAAGACATTATCGGGCTGATCGAGGCCATGACTTGAGTCCCATTTAGTGTTTCTTCAGGTACCAACTGACTACCCAATTTCCCTCAAATGGCATGGGTTGACCGTCGGCATTGCCTAACGATAGTTAATGTGCCCTCGCTAAGAGCCAGAGTCGAGTGCATTTTTATTGCACCATTGAACCATATTCCACCACTCGCCTCTACCATCCGCGTCCCCCGTCCAGTAAGTATCTCACGACGACGATGCTTACCACAGGCTACTATTCTAGTAGTCTGTGACTTATATGAAGTGTGTTGAAAGATGACATACCACTACGCGTTGGTAATAACGGCGAACCACTGACAAAATAGGGTTTAGCTTAATAGTTTCTTAAAAGTTTCTTAAGATAGTGTTGACTACCAATGAAATACTATACATAAAATTATTTCTCCATTTTTTATTTCTTGCCATATTCTTTTTGTTTTTATCTATGCTTATAACCACTAGGCTATGCGCCCATAGCATACCATATTACCATACCGCCCATACCATATCCTTAGGTTTAGTTTCTTAAAAAGTCTCTTAAAATATTGTATTTAGCACTACAAGTTTCTTAATCCGTTTCAGCTTCCTGCAGAAGAAAGAGAAGAATTTTGAATAAATTGTATCTCTTCTATACAAGAATTTTAATAATATATATAAACTTCTAATATCAAAGTTCGAGGGCGAAGCCCGACAACCGGATATTAGAAGTTTATATATTGCTTACATAACGACAATAGTCGTATTGTTTC
>JAUKPT010005965.1:0-10107 GCA_032273505.1 Nanomia bijuga | reverse complement strand
TTAGTTGGACATGTCCAACTAGAGTACACCATTATTTATATGCAAATTAAGCTCTATTTTGTACATAGAGGCAATGAAACATTTTCGTTTTTTGATTTTTTTTCTCTTTTACTGTCGCAAGATTACAATGAGAAGTTATTAAAAATCTAAAAGGAACCCCTTTTATGGTAAAAATCATTTGACGAATAGTTAATACCAAATATTACTGACATTATAATTTTTACATAATAATGGGTGTGATCTATCCGAAAAAGACACAAAAGATAATTAATGAAAAGAAGTTTTTTATTTGCCCGTAATAGATGCCCGTAATTTGCATGCAGATGTCCAACTAGAGGTACACTTTGTCCAACTAGGGTACACTAACGTTATACGAATCACTAAAATGATATAGTTGCGTACAATTTAAATTCGGTACATACTTAACTGATAATAAAAAGAAACGATTAATCCACGATATCCATTCATTGTCAAGACAGCGTAGCGGTCGGTCATAATGTAATGGCGGAATGGTATTTGACACATAAAACTTATATATGCTGTTATCAAGGATGGGAATGGTTGTATTTTGGACGACATACTTGTGAAATGGAGCAATAATTTGATTCATGGTGGAAATTGAAATTGTTTTGGTTTTAGTTTTGGAAAATAAACAGATCATATTTGATATTCCGATACGACAGACGATATAATTCTGGGACAGTAAAGTAAATCAATGTTTATCGTTGAACTCGTCTACAGATACATTTGAACACTCAAATCGACTATTTTTACGGTTAGGGTATCATATTGGGACGATAACATTTCGATTTGACAATCCGAACCAAGTACTAAGAGTAATCATAGATGTTGTCATAATATTTATTATAATATTCCGACATAGTTTGTTTATAATCCTTTTGCACATCATAGTCTACATGACGTCACGATTTTCATAAATCTACAGGCGAACACATCGATTTAATGTTCTACTCAAAATACGGAATGGATGGAATGTTGATTACAACATATACTTAAATACTACTTATTTACTGCATTATATTTCGTAAAGTGAACATAATTAAGAATTCTCATCAAGTGATATTATTTAATTGACAATATAGACAATCAAATGAATGTATGTTAATGATTTATACGCAACTATTTTATTGATACGAGAAAACTGATAATCAAGATGCCTTATTGTAACAATTGTGGAAAAGCGCAATCAAAATTTAAAAACAACGGCGTTCTTTGCGGTCCCTGTATTGATGGGCAATCAACTAGTCAGAATGTACAAAGGAAGATTACCACTAATGATTCCGGAACACACGAAGTAACCAAGAGTAATGAAACGCCATCGGCTGTAACAACTCCAAGTGACGTAAACAAGAAGGTCGGTGATATGTCAATAAGTGAACTATTAAGCGTGTTCCAAAATACGATGAAACCGATAGAGAATAAGATTGATGCGATAAACAAAACACTATCGAATGAAGTTCAAGCATTACAAAAAAAGGTTGAAATCCTAGAACAAGAAGACTCGGCTAAAGAACAAAAGATATCACGTCTGACAGATACGATTAACAATATGCAACAAGCAATTAATGCAATCGACTCGAAAGAAAGAGCGAAGAATCTTATCATAGCCGGGTTGACGGAGAATCCAATTCAACTCGAAGAATCGTTATTAACTGATGACTATGAAAAAATTCGCGTCCTTCTCGATAAAATCGGTTTACATCAAAGCGTTTACTCGGCGATCATCTCCGTAGAAAGAATCGGAAAAGAATCGAGCGAAAAACGACGGATGTTAAAAGTCGTGCTAGATGGTAATACTACGAGGGAAACGATAATCTCTCATGCCAAGAACTTAAAAGATCTGGAAGAACCGTGGAAAAAAATTTTCATTAATAGGGACACCCATCCCGTTTATAATAAAGAACATCAGAGACTACGAAAAAAGTTCAACGAAATGAAAAAACGGCCTGATCTCAAAACACCAGGTAGCGTAACTCTCAAGAAAGGAAAACTGATTGTTAACGGCGTTACGATTGATCAAAATATATTTTTAAAATGAATAAAACGTGTTGGGAATTTAACCTTGATGTTAATATTTGTGTTTGGAATATTAATGGTGTACAGAATAAATTTCTATCCAAGGATATTTCAAAATTATTTGAAGACAAAGAAATAGTTGTTATAATTGAATCGCACTTCGGCACTCGTGTTAAATGTCCTGAAAATTACTTTTTGATTGGGCGATCGATACCCCAGGGAGCTAAGAAATTACGAGGTGGAGTAGCACTTTTTAGACATATTGATTCAAAAATCGATTTCAATATTATCTCCTTAAATTTTGATGATATGATTGTTGCAGAAATAAAAGACACATCTACTATAATTGTGGCAGTATATATACCGCCAAATAACACAAAATTCTACAATGACATGTACTTCGATAATCTCCGGATTGTTATAGACGCTTTCGAATCTTCGAAAACACTGTTAATAGTCGGGGATTTAAACGCAAGGATAACGAATAACTTCCCAGATAATGGCTATCGTTACCAGATAAATCCAGATCTATCATATAACCAAAATGGTAGACACTTAGTGAAGTTATTAGATGAATTTAAAAGTATTTCCCTATTAAATGGAATACATTATAAAGATAGAAAAATGGATTCTAAATTTTCTTTCTTTCGAGGGGACAAATGTTCGCAGATTGACCTTGGCATGTGTAATAATATCGATATTGTTCAATCGTTTATCATGCTCGAAAAACTACCACAGTCAGACCATTGCCCTTGTTCAGTAAAAATACGATTACCCACGAATCCTCCATTAGAAATAATTAATGAATGTGCTCTTGCATTTAGAAGCTATGACCATTGTGACATCAATAAAAGAATTAGAAGAAGAATTAATATTAGAAATACCGACTTAATCACTATTCAAAATCATCTGAACTATTTAAATGATGAGCTTATATATAAATATCAAGATGTTTACCAGTCACAAGCTGTTATCGACGAATTCACGAGTGACTTATCAAATGGTCTTTATGATTGTTTTATGAAAAGTAAAAGTAAATATTTACCAAGTATTCGCATACCAACTCATACAAACTGTAACTCTGATAATTTTAAGGCAATCGCAAATGCCCATCAGAAAAGATACCTTGACTTACTACATACAAATCATGACACCGCAATGGCTCACAAAGAAGAATGGCTTTTCTACCAGAACCAAGCATGGTGTAAGGAAAAAGAAGAAATCGATAAGGATAGTAATGAAAAATGGAATATATATATTAAAAAGGATCCAAAAAAACTTTGGAAATTATTAGACTGGAAAGGAGAAATAAAAACACCAAATTCTGATCCTCCAAATATAATTCATGAATACTTCGAGAATATCTTTAATGCTAATGTATTAGACGAAACTCCTAAAATTGAAGAATCAAAAGAACTTATTAACGATTTTGAACTATACAACGAAAAAACAGATGAGAGCATTACCATAGAAGATGTAAATTATGCATTCTTAAATATTGGAAAGGGTACAAGCTTTGATGGCCTACCTGGAGAATGTCTTCAATTTATTCCTGATGAATTGCGACATAGAATTCTAGCATTTTATCAACAATCATTTGGGCAAGCTTATCCTTCAGAGTGGCGGAAACAAATTCTTTTCCCAATTCCAAAAAAAGGACATACGATTATGAAACCGAAATTTCGAGGAATAGCCATTGGTCCGTTATTTAGCAGAGTGTACGATATCATCATTAATGAAAAGTTCTGCTCGTGGTATTCTCCTAATCCAGAACAAGCTGGTTTTAAAAAAGGCCAGGGTTGCATCATTCAAATCTTTGCTTTACTCATCATGATCAATATGGCTAATTTGCTAAAAACGTCGATTTTTATCGGTCTATTAGACTTTGAGAAGGCGTTTGACTTCATGAACCGAGCGCGTCTTATGAATGATCTTAAAAACCATGGAATCGGATCTTTGTTTCTGAAGAACCTTTACCTTATATATGAAAAAGTCTTATATCTTCCCAAAACAGATAATATAATGGGAAAAGAAATTGAAGCAAGTCATGGTGTAACACAAGGGAAGAATTCTTCTTGTAATGTATTTTCCTTTTATATATCGGATATGAGTGCTGAAATACAAGATGATCGCGTACCTGATTTTAATGAATCTTCAAATGTTCTACAACTTGCTGACGACACAATATTGATGTCTGAATTTGAAAACACCCTAATCATTCTGTTTGAAAAAATATTTGCATATGCTGAAGAAAAATATATATCGATAAACATGGATAAGACGAAGTACATGCATCTTCATGGAAACCCATTGTTACATGATTTACATATTAACAATAAAATCATTTCTGCTGTTAAGCCTGAGATTGGTTATAATTGGTTAGGCTTTAATTTGTCATACTCATCAAATATTGATCGGCTTATATCACATCACTTTAAGAAGAAGAAATCAGAAATAGCAAAATTTTATGCATGGTTAAAAATTAATATTAATACACCGTTCCCTTTGAAAATGAGGATACTATATAGCTGCATGTTACCCGCTCTCCTGTATAGTTGTGAAGCATGGGGCCCATTGAAAGGACTAGAAAGAGAAATTCTTGTGATCGAGAGAAATGCTATCAAGGCCTGCTTAGGTGTCAAAACGGGTACATCAAATGATTTGATTTATACAGAACTAAATAAAGCTGACATTATTTCAACAGTATATCTTCGTCAATACAAATTCTACGAAAAATTCAAAAATTTAGACGAGGCAGAATGTGTGGCGAAAAAAATATGGCGATCATTCAAAGAATACAATAACGAATCCGAAAAACCATTACTAAAACACTACGAGACCATCAACCCAAACGTCATCAATACGAATATCGAGGAGCGACAAAATTTAATACGAACTTCTGGCAAGGTTATGCACATAAGATATACGAATCTTTTCGATATGAAATTTAACAAAATTCTATACCATTCCATGATAGACGATACGGACAGAATGATAATCACCAGATGGAGACTTTCATCACACCATCTTTATATAGAAACTGGCCGTCATAAAAGACCGAAAATTGAAAGAAATGAACGAAAATGTATAATCTGCAATACCTTAGAGGATGAAAACCATGCAATTTTTGAATGCAGTGCTCACAGAATTATAAGGATGAATTATGTACAAATTATAACAACCCTTCCTACCGTTCGAATGTTTCTTAACCCAGAGACGATTGATCATATGAAAGATGTTGCAAAAATTTTAAGAAAAATTGAAGAAAATATGGAAAAACTAAATATGCTACGATAGTAATCGAGAATGAAATAAATACAAGTTAATTCGGACACATCCGCAAATAAGAAAGATGAATAAGTTACATGTTACAGATTAATTTGGTCTAATAATTTTTGTTGTATATTTCTGAAATGATACTTTTGTTAATGTATATGAATTAGACAATAAATATCAAAATCAAAAAATTCGATTTTTATCATAGTTTGAGATATGTGAGACATATTCGAGGACATTCCTTATTTGTCCATGGAAATATTAGGGCCCATTCCCGTTTTTGAATGAAACTGATATTTAAAGGCTGAAAAATCAAATTATTACTTCTCCATGACCATATTAGGAATCAATCCCCCATTTTGTGATCCAAATTGGGCTCAATATAGCATATTTTACTGAAAATTGGTATTGGTATTGCTATATTAGGCCCAATTTGGGCCCAAAAATGAGTGATTGGGCCCAAATATGTCCATGGACAAATAAGGAATGTTCTCAGATATGTCTCACATATCTCAAACTATGATAAAGATCCAATTGGTCTTTATCTTAATGATTTTTTAGCTTTTAAAAATCGATTTTCAGTGAAATATGCTATATTAGAACCAATTTTTGGTCCAAAAACGGAAGATTGGGCCCTAACATTTCCATGCACAAATAAAGAATGTCCTCAAATATGTCTCAAATATCTCAAACTATGATAAAAATCGAATTGAATATTAGCTTAATGATTTTTTAGCATATAAATATAGATTTTCATTCAAATATGCCATTTTAGATCCAATTTTGGGTCCAAAAACGGAAGATTGGGCCTTAATATGGCCATGAACAAATGAGGATTGTCCTCATATATGTTGCTTATCTCAAACTATTATAAAAATCACATTTCATCTTATTTAAATGATTTTTCAGCTTATAAATATCGTTCTTCAGTGAAACATGCTATATTTGGCCCAATTTAGGGTCGAAAACGTGGAATTGAACCCTAAAAATGCCCTGAAGAAATTTTTCTTGTCGTCAAATATGCCCCATATATCCCAATCTAATATCAAAATTCAATTTTACCATAATATCAGTTTTTGATTGAAATATGCTACTTTATGTTCAATTTAAGCCCCTAAACGGGAGATTTGACCTTCTTACATCTACTTCCGGTCAGATATCATGTATATTCTATCATTCTGGTGATTTGTAGGTCAGTAAGATGATTTTACAGTAAACTATACTCATTCAAATAAAGTTTATTTTTAGGAAGAATAAAGGGGAAGTCACATGAAGCCTCCTTAATTCATTACTTTCTTATTTGTATTTTTTACATTCTAAACCTTCCAGCAGTGTACTGCTATTTTGCAATCAACTGATTAAGTTGTGTGTTATAAGTTTCGTTAATTTCGGACTTTAGAAGAATCATTTATGAGCCAGAAGAAAATAGAACCTCTTAACAATTAAGTATTAAGAAAATGATAAGTTTCATAATAGTTTAATACCTATCTCTTTTAAACATACTTTAGGATTGATTTAGAGATAAAAGATTGTGATGGTCACACTGCACTCTGGTATGCTCTTTTGACAAACACAGATGATGAAGCAGGTTCAAATTTTGCTTCAGAGTTAATGAAAAATGGGAGCAGTACTGATGCTATTGACAATGTTTCAGGTGATTTTTTCTACTTGATGAGAATTAATAATTTTGTATGGTGTGATAGAGACCATATTGCAGTTATTTTTTAAAACCTTTCCCTTGTTCTTATCTTGATTATCAAGTTTTCATACTATGTATGTATGTATCATAGTTTCATCTCCCCCAACTTTTGCTGGTGGGATTGACCTTCTTAAAAAGTGCTAAGTTGGGGGACTGGCGATTTTCCAAAATTGCTGGGGGGGTTCTAAAAGCTGGGGAGATTTGAAATAACTGGGGGGATGGAAGGTCTTCTTTTGTAAGAAGAAGAATTTAATTAGTAATTACTAACAGTCAAGCACTTTTTTAAATCATTTAATTTATATTTATTTTGTCACAAATATTTGACCTGGAGCCCTGGATGACACCATGAGCATTGGTATTCCCTAGTCAGAGCCGACATAAAAATGTGCCTTTTGTTTGTGTTACTGAATTGAAAAAAAGAACTGATGTTCGATAAATTATACTGGGGGAGGGGGTGGTCATTAAAAATAGATGGAGGGCTTTTATAAGCTGGGGGATGAAAAATAACTGGGGGGATGAAAGTTGTAGGGAACTATGTGTATTTATCTTTTTGCCTCTCACTGATGGACTTATTCTGGACCCTTTTTGAATTACTTTGTCATGATTTATTCTGGAAAAGGGTGAAAAATGCAAAATTTGTAGACATAATGTGTAGATCTATTTTTTACTTTTTCTTTTGGTTAATGACCAACAAAAAATGCCTGTTTTGAGACACCTCCCAGTTTATAGAACCTGTTTGCATTGGAGTAAAATATTTCCTTTTAGAGAAACTGAAATGTTTTGTTGCATCACAAGCACAAACATTCTTTTTGTTTTATGAGTGTTCAAAATATAAATCCAGGGTAGAAAATAATAAGTTTATGTGAGTAAACACAAGAAAGTATATTTTTCATAAATCATAAATTCACAACTCAAACACAAATATTCCCTTTTGTATGTATAATTATAAATGTCTAAATAAATGTAATTAAATTTCTCAATGAATGCATAATTATATAAATAGCTAAAATTTATAAATGACTGAATGCATGCATTCTTTAGTCAAATCGTATAACATAAGAGTTTTCAAACATTCTCCCCAGTATTATTGCTTAATATATTACAAATTTTTGCTTTTCTTCGTACTCTTTCATTCAATTCTTTCGATGAATTCAACTGTGACGTATTTTCTTGATCAACTTCCATGTCATATTGTATTTCTAGGGGATATAAATGCTGTAGTGGACGATTATAGAGATGTCCATCTGGTAATTTCACTTGGACAGCGCGTACTCTACTTAACTACGTATAGAAGATTCAATTCTACATAAACGCCAAATGCAACGTGGGGTCTGATCTTTTAACAAGGCAATATCACCAATAATTGGAGATTTGTATCCAGCTTTACGTTTTGCTTTCACATTATGAAATTCACGTAGATTAAGTATTCACTCTTCAATGTTTTCCAGATACTTGATGACGTTTATCTATATTCTGGATCAAATCTTTTCTTTTAACTGCTACAAAATCAGGATCTTTCTCAAGTTTTTTCTTTATATCAGGTAATGCAGTAAGTCGTTTACCACATAAAAAATGAGATGGAGTAAGAGCAGTAACGTCATCAATTTCACTGTACACATACATTATGGGTCTGCTATATAAGATTTCTAACATAAATCATGAATTACTTTTCTAATAATTTGTCTAAGCTTTGGTGCTTCTGTCAAAACTAGGGAAAAATTACATTATCTTTAAAACGTGAAAATGTGCAGATAAGTTTGAGAGTGCATACTGAGGAGAAACATGTACCAGACCTCTTTTTTAGGTGATTCCCTTCTCCATAAAGCTGCGAATGCAAAACTGGAAGATGCTGGTCTATTTCTTGTGGAATATGGGGCTCAAGTAAATCATACTAACAAAAAGGGTGAGTCTCCACTTCACTTGGCTGCCCAAAATGGTCTGGCAACACTTGTGGATAAGTTACTAAAGAGGTAAGTTTGACTGTAAAAATGATTTAAGTATCTGATTTTTAATTCTTGTCTGAGATGGGGTAGTCTGACAGTTTTGTTCTATTTCTGCTCAAAAATTTACCTAACACTGATTTTAAATCGATCAGCTTCCTTCTAAATGGGCTTCCTTTTATCAATTAAAATGCTCCCCTTGATTCTACTCATATTTAGGTCCAGAAAATATTTATTACTTGATTTGTGATAACATATGTTTGCTCCACTATGGACTTTAGAATGAATAGCCATTTAATTACTTATTGTTTTAGTCCATACATATCAAAATATCCTTGTGCTACTGCAATTGTTTTGTCTTAAAACAATAAGGCTCAATAATGATATAAAAGAGCTCAAAAATAGCCCTAACAAAAAAAAACATGAAAATATCAGTTGACAATCATGTCGAAACTACGAAATACATAAGCACTCCAAATTTTAGACGTCTAGCTACTTTCATTCTTGAGATATGCTCTAATGATACTATTGTACTCATCTGAAATGATACATTGTTGATTCAACTATGGTATGTCTATTTTAAGTCAAAACATTTTTGCATATCAAATTTCTATGATGCTAGGCAATTAAAAATATATTGTCAAGCGCAGCTAATTATGCCATCAATTTTTTATTGCCGTTGCTGAGGAAGAACAATATATTTCTGTGTGCTTTTTGTTTTGATCTTTCTGCCATGAACATCAACACAAAACAAAATAAAAAAATGAATTATTTTCATTTGTATTCATTCTTTTTTTACGTCGAGGCAAAATACCATTTCAGTAATCAAGATAAAATCAAATATTTATATATTCCATCATTACATTATTCAAGTAATACAATTGTCATTGAATCAAACATCAACCTTTTCTCTTATTGCCTTTCTCGACATTTATCCTACCAAACCGTTGTAGGAAGCATGTAACATGTCTTCAGATATCTTTGGATTTGGGAAATCCATTAAATTATTTGGTCCAGAAGTTAATGTTGTGTTGTTGAAGATGTGTTTGTTTAAAGGTTGTTTCTTGGTTGTTTAATAATTCTCCATGTAAGAGTGGACAAACGTTCTTTTACCAGTTTGATACCGTCTGCAACAACGAGTTGAGCTTGATCTGC
>JAUKPT010005964.1:0-10108 GCA_032273505.1 Nanomia bijuga | reverse complement strand
TATGTATGTATGTATGTATGTATGTATGTATGTATGTATGTATGTATGTATGTATGTATGTATGTATATATGTATGAGCCAGGCGCAATGTCGGTATCAATTTTATCGACGCGTTGGTCGAAAGGCATAGCAAAGCCCAGCCCTGGGAGAACATGCAGCAATGGCTGCAGCCCGCAGGCCTTAGATGGTATGATTCCCCCATGAATACCAAATCCCTCTTGAAAGAAAACTCAGCTAAAACAGCTCTAAACCAGTATGAATAAGCCATGAAATCAAGAGTCCATGTCACCCCTGAGTCTATGATGAAGCATGCAGCATGAGCATGCAGCATGAGCATGAGCATGCAGCAACATCCTACCTCAGGGCATTGCACAGCACAGGCAACTGTCAGAGAAATAAGGTACCCATTAGCAAAGGATCATAGTTTCATAGGATCATAGGATCATAGGTTCCTCTGTTAGGTACTAGTAAAATTTTGAGTGACGACAAACGTAAGCTTTGCCGACCTTTTTGGAGCTATCATAAAGTCAACATAACAAGATGGGACCAATCCCATCAACTTATTCATGAGAGAATACAAAAATAACATTACAGTAAACTTCTTTAGAATAATACACTTTTATCAACTATGTTTTTTTACATATGATTAGTTGGAATGTATATGCCTGTTTTTAAATATACGTCCACCCTCTCCATCTTCTCTGACATGCATAATTCAATGGTTAGCCGCTTTAGATAACATAAATTTAAAAATAAAGGAGATAAAGTAGATGGTAAACCTAAATAATTAAAACATAAACAATGTTTTTAATTCCTATTTTATAAAATGAGAAAGAGTGTCATGCAATGCCGACCTAGGTCGATCCGGTAAGGTAAGGTAAGGTGTTTGCCTTAATTAATAAAGACTTAACACTTCTTTAAAAAAATCATCAGTAAAAGCTAAAGAATATTCAATGAGATAAAAAATATCAACGGGGTGAGATGGAATGGGTTTTCAGGTTCTTCAGCATTTTCGGCTGACTTACCTCTGCATTCTTGTGAGATTGTAGGGGGATTCAGAGTGTTACCTGGAGAATTTCCCTTGGATGGAGTGAGATGGAAAATTTTTTATAAAGATAAGTAGTTCAAAATGGCCTGAAATAGTTGATCAATTTAAGAAATGTGTGTTTACAAATACCAATCAGAATATAGAATGTAGAAAACGTGTTGCTTTCCCTTCTGGACTATAATTTGACGCCAAAATGTGCAGATTTGTGAATACACTGTTTTTACCCTTTTAAACAGAAGTTTAACCCTTAATTCGTTGAATATTGACATGCTGTATCAAAAAAGCCAAAACTTCATATTTCAGTGCAATTTAAGTTAAGCTTTGGGGTGTTCAAAGATCTCTGAAGCAGTACTCGAAGTTATATGTACGTTTCGGGGCTCAGTTTTTCAACGATATAGTAGTCGAAACGTTTCATCTATCACCCGTTGACGGTACATCATTTTTATTGGTAATTCTTGGAAATTAATTTCGCCTTAACACTCATAAATAAGATAATTTCATCATTATATTAAAAGTATATCTCATTCATTTCTTATGTTTATCAAACAACAACACCGCCATGTTATTTCTGACTCAATGTGAAGTGAACGCATAAAATGATAACGAATGTTACGATGATACTTGCAACCTTTACGAATATTCGTTATCGGCATGTGATATCATATGATACTCTAGGCACGCGGATGATGAATTAGATGAAAAACTTTTTTTCGATTATTTTTCGATTTTTTTTTTAAATAAACTTGTTTTCGATTTTTTTTTGATTTTTTGATTTTTTTAAACTTTTTTTCGATTCGTTTTTTAATTTTTTTTAAATTTTGTTATGTTTTTTTCATTATTTTTTTTAAAAAAACCTTATGATACTGGAAGCAAGTCATAGAAAAAGTACTCAATATCATAAAGATAGAAGCATATATATTTTATAAAAAATTGTTTTTTATATTGAAAACAAAGAAAAAAATGAAGGACTTTATATGACTGCAGGTTAAATAGAATACAAATGATCTATTGAGTTATAAAACAAAATTTATTTTGTATTTTGCAGGATTCACATTTTAAAAGATAAATCTTATATACATGAAATGAAACACATAGGATAAAAATAAAAAAATGATTAATGAAATTAACGAATAACAATGGCGGGTCTGGTCTTTTTATCATTATTCTACTCTAAGAAATATTAGCTCTAAAATGACTGTATTCATGAATAAACTAAATAAATTCCATAACTGCCACTGAAAATAAATCCTGAGAAATATACCTTCTTTTCTCCTAATCGGTCATCGAAATATAAAATATATTTTTTAATTGTGTTTTGAACATCCTGCTTCCTATTTCATCTCCGTTCCCAAACACAATTCTCAAAAATAGGAAATTAAAAATGGTTTGAAATAAGATGAACGAATAAATTATTGATAAAATGGACACAATTGTCAAATTTGGTCGTTTCTTTTCTACCCTCATATACCATCAAGCATGCAGTACAAAACAGTACTTAAGTTATAGAAAATGTCCCAACTTACCTCACAACTAAAATATTCCATTGATGTGAAGGAAATATTTGCGATTTTTATTCAATAAATTAATAAATACAACGGTTTGAAAAATACCGTTAAACGTCAATAACGGTTGTCTCATATGGTGACTAGGTACCAGTACCTATGGGGTGTCTCATAGACAAAAACGATCCACCAAACTGTTAATGACTATGACTTGAAGCTTGTAAATCAAGCTGACTGTTCTGTACAAATAGCAGAAATGTACGTCACTGCAGAGCGTATATATTTATGTATATCTTTTTGCCAAAATTATAATTATAATTGGTTTTAGCTTATAATATGAAATCATGTTGTATTTCTTTGTATGATTAAATAAATCTTTCTGATGATTTGTTTTTAATGATAAAATAGTTTTTTCAGTTAGTGAAGAGAACAATATTCTGTTGTGTATCTACTCTGCATATGAAAAGTGAAGAGAAAATGCCTTGTCAATCAAGATTATGGTTGACTACATATAATAGTTATATTGACTCGGTTGAGATTATCATAAATATATTACCAGGACTATAGTATTATATCACCTAAATATGATGCAGTGACGATTTCCATCTTACGAAAGATGTCCTTTTCTGAGAAAAAATGTGGAAAATCTAATACCAGACCAGATAGGTTAAATAATAACTTCCTTATGATGATATCAGTCATCGATCTCCTCTTTATAGACCTTTTCATTGATAAAATATAGCAACTTAAGCCTCATTTTCAATTAAAAATATATCTTTGAAAAAAATATCTTTTTAGATTAATCATAATTCTGTATTGATAAAAAACGTGAGTTTAAAGTTACATGAAAACGAGGCTTAAGTTGCAGTAGTTTTTTTTTGAAAAGTTCAATTTTAGAAACAGAGAGACATTCATTGCACAAATTTCAAGAATGAAGTTATATCAACCAGAAAATGATTAATCACTATTTTTCATGGATCAAATATTTAATATCATCATTTGCTTTCAACTCAATCTCGGTCGTGTCCAAAAAGCATATGTGTTTTTAATAGGACTCGAAAAAGATAACAATTCTGCTATTTCTTGACAGTAGACGAAACGGATGATATACTTTTTTCATTAGTTGTTTTTTATATCCTTTGAATTTAGAGATAAAAACTGGTTTGATTGTTGCTTGTGACAGCACACATTTTTTTACTTTTTGAACGTTCTAAAAGAGCTTTGCCGTTTAGTAAATCTAAGTTTCAAATGGTTACTTAACTATAGAGCTATAGGGCATACGTTAACCATACTGGTCTTTTGAGAAAGATATAATATTGAAGGTGCCTATGACTAACCAGAAAAACTAAAGAAAATCCCAATTTTTTGCTGACGTCAGCATTATTTTATATGTCTAGAAAAACCTGTGCTAAAAAATAACGCCAGTAACTCCAAATTGAATGAAATTTGTTGAAGATGTTTTTTATAACAACATAAATCTATCCTAAAAGCCATCTGCATCATGTCATTTTTCAAACAAAATTAACAGGTTTTATGTTTTTGATGACAATGGTTGATAATATAAAGAAAATCGTAGCTAGCCCCGAGAAAACTCCCAAAACTCCCTTAACTCTCGACAGGGTGACCTGAAACTCTGCAGAACGATGTTAACCCTATTTAGGTTTAGTCTTTTTGACATACATTAATGGTTGTGGGTGGGGGGTTCCTTTAACATCAATATTATTGCCTTGATATTTGATATTTTGTATTTGGTACGGATCACCGAGCGGTTAGGTGTCACACCAATTAATGGGTATCGTGCAATCTGAGTTCATTACCAAGTTGCGCCAATCATTTCAATATTTCAAATTAGCGGTAGTTTCAACTATTCTGAAATACTGAAGACTAGATAACATCAATTGAAGTGTCATACTAAAATCGTTAGTATGTAAGTCCGTCGGGTCAAGCCATGCCATGCTAGGGAAGTTGATACCTGACCGTAGATTAGCTATGCATGACTGATCCATTAAAAAGAGAACTTACCTATATTTCGCCCCAGCGTCTATTTATCGATTTTGTCAAGGAAACATCCCAACTCTGTCAGAATTTGAGCCCAACTTACAAACCCACCGGGTCACTGAGACAGGAGATATGTTAGTTTGGTCGTTACATATTGCTATTGTAGTAAATCGAATTTTTATTTTTACTGTACTGCGATTTTCTCGTCGTAAATTATTCTGAAAAGCCAAGTCTTTGCCACATACTGTTTTCCTTCAATTAACAGATAAATTCGAGATAAATTTTTTTTGCTTTTTATTAACAGTATTCTTACTTTCAATTTTCTTTTCAACTTTATTGCTTTTCTTATCTTTTCTCAGCCATGAAGAAGAAAAATATCAAAAATTTTTCTTCAACACAATACGAAATGTTATCAAACATCAGACCTAAGAACAAACCGACATTTGATGAGTTGGATGCATCTGGAAACTAAAAGTTGGCGAACTATCAAAATCTACAATCAAATTGAGTGTGTTCAAAATATTTTTTTGTATTTAGTTCCCTCCGTGGGGCTAGTAAATATTCAATACCACGAGTCCCCCCCCTCCCCCAGCTACGTGCCTAAAGAAACGAGACATTCTTTTGTATTAGATATCTGCCAAAAATCCTAGAAAATCTCTTAGTGATCAGATGAAAAATGCAACATGAGAACTTAAAAGAGATTTATTTACGGAAAACAGGTTACTCAGGATTTTGGATTGACAATAGTTATATAAACAGATCACTCGAGTTTATTATCAATATTATTGAAATGCATGCTACCAAAAAAGAGAATCTTTTGGATGTTTTTCATTACTTGTTTTGTTTTTAGAAACTCTTTATACATTCCAAATAATGGCAAAATCTAAAAATCTTATCCCACGGTTTACACATATGTTGAAGTTTTCATCTTCTATTGCTTCTTCACAAAATCATTTTCAAACAAATCATATATCAGACTTCATGACTCACGAATTGCCCCCCCCCCTAGAATGTAAATACTAGCCATCCTACGATAGAATAAAGGGAAGACTGTTTTTCGCGTGGCCTTACGTATGCGCGTATACCGTTCTTAATTAACATGTACATATCGGTTGATATTTTCATCTTCTATTGCTTCTGCAGAAGATCTTTTCTGGTTCTGCAATTATCTTTAAAAGAAGACAATTATTACTCCAATTTCTTAAAACTAGGGGACAAGATTAAGATTTTACACTGACTGTCAAAGGAATAATAGAAAAACCTTGTTATTTCCACCAAGGGCAGCTTAAGATAAGGCCCAATTTGTCACCGACTGATTTCTAGAATATGGGGTTGGAGAAAAGCCCTAATCTCGATACTTTAGACATATTATACATATTTGAGTTCATAAAAAAGAAATTTATCAAAATTGGTGGAGATAACGATACTTAAATTTATTTTTTATAAGGTTAAAACATGCAGAAAAATATGTTTTTTTGTACAATTTTCTCAGGATGTAACGATCGTCATAAAATGTATCTTATTACAAAATGACAAGTTTCTATCATTTTTTGTTCTTCCGTTATCTTAAAAAGAAGACAATTACCTAAACCTTGATATGCTCAAGAATGATGATGCAAAATAAAGGTTTGCACTGAAGACGATGTATTGTGATAAAACATTGATAATGTAAAATATACCTTGTTCAACAAAAATCATAAAAGCACACTTTGCTCTGCATTCCTCAATAAAATCACACGCCATGATTTTACTAATATTTAAAGCTTTAAAACCTAGCTTCTCTTAAGTCCACCAACTAATAAAATGTTAAAGACTCTTCTCCTCTCACTGTTCATAATATGCTATGTATAAGTACATTCAGGCTCATATATACTAAAAAATAAGCATATCATTAGCATAATAGCGAGCCATAATTTGCAATCTCCTGAATACAATATATTTGCAACTTTTTGTAGAAATTTCTTGACTAGTCTCTTTGCTTTTACGTTTTTCCAAAACATTGTATATTTGCATCAGAAATTAGGTATTTGGAAAATTAAAATTTTTTTTTGGAATATATACTAAAATAAGCATAATCTAGGATTTTGACTAAGCATAACCGAGCCTGATCTCCAAAAAAATATGCTTTTGAAAAAACATGTGAGTCTACAAAATAATAAGATGTTGAATACTCGCTCTGCTCTCACTATCCATTGTCAGACGTTATCAAACCACCCTTTTTATGAATGCTCGGCGTTTCAGGAGATGTTTACTGATCATTAAAACATCCTTTATTGGAATATTGAACCAGTCACAGTAAGTGAATAAAAAGAATCATTGTTGATTACCTTGATTAGACATGTTAAGCAGGAAATTAATTCAAATAGGTTGTATAAACATGGTTTATTTAAAGAGATTGTCTACAAATTATCGTTAAGTTTGCCATTTGATTGGTTTGAAGTTATGTCATTATGAATGTGATTAGCTAAATTCAAAATGTCACAAATTTGATGTTTTGCTAAGAATAAAAATTATGATAGAAATTGCAAGTGGCCGAATTAGAATCTTGATGATGTAATGTTTAACCAATTAAACATCAAATTAACCAAAAAATTTTAGAAAACCCTTTTATCTTTGAGTGATTTAGTTCTAAAATACTCATTACAACGTTATTTATTTGTAATTATCGTCAAATGTCGGCTATTATAACAGTCATTTGATTGGTTAGAAATTGCAGCATCTGGAAGCTTATTGGTTCAACTTAGAATGACATAATTTAATGTTTTTTTGAAATTAAAAATGACAAAAACGTTTCAACATTAACCAATCAGAATCTCGATGATGTAATTTCCAGCCCTTAAGAAGATTAAATTAGCCACAAGAAGGCGACAATGACCTATTAAACCAATCCATTCCATATTATAAAATTGTATTGGTATAAAAGATACATTTCATGCTATCTAGAAAATGTATTGCATGTTACTATTTTTGTTGTGATACTCCCTATACCCATCCTTATATCTAAAAGGTTTAATTGATAAAATGGGATCAGACAGATTTAGAAATCATGGAATTTTCAAACGTTGTCCGGAAATGATTTTGAATTATTTTTTACCTTTTAAACTCTGTGCATTATCTAAATTCAATAGTAGTCCAAACTACCATTCACAACAGATTATTAAAAAATATCAATGAAAGGAGAAAAGAAGTTCGAAGACAGTTTGAGTATGAAGTTCTCTCATACGCAAAAGGCCTTTAAGAGGGAGGGGAGGAATTTGAAGAATCGGAATGTGAGTTAAAAAACAAAAAGAATAGAATATTGGACTATCGAAATATCGGAAGAAAAGAAAGCCAAATGTCGGAATATTAGAAACTTCTCCCTCTTTAATTATAGTTATTCAATAGACTTATTTGAACTTATCTTTGAAATATATTTGTTCATGTTCAACCACGTAATTGCTTCAATCATATTTCATTTGGGTCTTCATGTCAACCGTCAGCGTCGTATGGAAGTGTGCGCATTTCCTTTTTTTATGGTTGAAAAGTTTATTTCATTTTCGTTCAGTATATTATATCAACTGTTTTAAACATGTGTTATTCCCTTCAGATGACCTTGGAAATATGCTTGCTCGTCTCTCGCTCTAAGTCCAGTCACTTGGAGCTCTTCCTTCCATTGGCTAAAAAAACATCATAGTGTCTTGAGACAGAAGGGGTCATCTCAAAATGGTTTTCATTTTTTTAACAGGAAATGTCTGTTAAGCATTTACCCCACTATAAAAGGAAAACGTTTTGAGATGATACCTTATTTCTTATGGGAAAGGGAGCAAACTGCAGGTAATGGGGTGGTTTATTTCAAACTGTTTTACTTTTTCTACCTAAATATTAGGGATATTGGAGAGCTACTTTCTTTTTCTTGTTAGACATTTGCTGTTAGAGAAGATAAAAGCCTTTTTGAGATGACCACGACCGTGTGTTTTTTGTTTTGCCTATTTGATGCTAAACAGATAACCAATTCCTTAAATCTTTGTATGGAGAGGAACAATTGAATCAATTTAGATTTAAACACCATCTATTAACTATTCACATAATTCGTAAATTATTATCCAAGAAAAAAAAAAAAAAAAGATAATGAAGCAAATTTTCAATACATTTCTATACCAAATGATCATTGGAAACAAAACTTTTCAAACACAAATCTCATTCAGAAATCATTGAAATCAAAAGATAAGACAAGATTATACTATCATTTTCTCACAACTCATTTCAATTCAATAGTGGCGGATCTGGTCCTTTTTATCAGTATCTTCAAAAATGGTTTTACTCTCGACTGGTCTTACAGAAGGCTTTTGATGGGTCCTGAATAACTGGATTTCGGTAATAGAAGCATTCTAAACTCATATTTTGGATCCATTAATCTTCTTTTATCATTATTCAACTCAAAATAGAAATATTCGCTCTAAAATGAAAACACTGAATACATTTCAGATCCGCCACTGTTCATTAACATGTAAAATTCTTATTTTATTTATTTTGTTTGAAGAGGCGAAGGTTTATGGTTTCTTAATGTAGAGGTTTACAAATGCAAGTATTTCAATTATATACTATTGGGTCAACGTGACATATAGTATTAACACGAATAAATGTAAAATTTTGAGTCTGTTTATAGTTTTTGAAGAATCTATTTAACTAGCTACAAAGATTCTTTGACCAATCTAAGAAATGAAAATAGATCGAAAATAAAGAATTGTAAGGAAAGATTTCTACCTTTCTACAATCGTCATATAAACAGTTCCCAGTTGATAACCTTTAACAATGTTATCTTACAAAAATCTTAAAACTTTATTTTTTTTCATATAAAGAACGTGATATGAGAAAATCACCAGAGTTTGAAACAAAAAACTGATGTTTATGCTCACTCGTAGGAAGAAGCGCTCCGTAACATTCCGTATAATAACTGATGTGTATCTACAGGGGATAAGTTATGACATATCATTCAAAAAACAAGTTCATATTTCATTAATTATTCCACGTTTATCTTTACAAAAACTTTATTAAAAGATGAACTACAATCTAGATTTAGATGTCAGATGAGCTTTGGAACATTGCGTTGACGTATGTCAACATGCTAGGGAAAGTTGATCTTCTGTTTAAAATGACCCGCATTTATGCCTTTTCCCGCCTTTACAAAAATATCTCATTTTTGTTACAAAATGTTATATTGCACCTTTTTAATTCGTTGATATTATTTAGGGAGGGGGGTCTAGGGATTCGGCGTGATCGTGATCGGGCCAAAAAAAGTCAGTTAATCGTGGTAGTTTTAATTAGTCTGAAGTATCAAAGGCTAGATAGCATTAAGTGAATGTGATTCTATTGATCACGAGACTGGGATTGACCCATGCCATGTACTCAGTTGGTAGCTGACGAAACACTAGATGGAACTAACAGTCGGTGGATGAGCCCTATATAAATGTTCCACGATAAAAGTACATAGCTTACCTTACCTCATCTTACCTTACCTTACCTTACCTTACCTTACCTTACCTTACCTTACCTTACCTTACCTTACCTTACCTTACCTTAC
>JAUKPT010005963.1:0-10108 GCA_032273505.1 Nanomia bijuga | reverse complement strand
ATTATGATTATGATTATGATTATGATTATGATTATGATTATGATTATGATTATGATTATGATTATGATTATGATTATCATCATCGTTATGATATCATGGTCATGTAACTCTACGACATTGCTACATAGACGATAACCTATAATGAGCTATACTAAGGCAGGTCAGAGACGAAACGCGGAACAACATCATCAATGTGAATTCTAGACTAAACTACTCAAGACAAGATTAAACGGTTCATAATCATACTACACCTACTTACTAGAGACTTTTTCCTTTTTTTCTGTTCTACTATAAAAACCTTTATGTATCACAGCTTTTACATAGACCAATTTTGAGCAACCTATACTTTTCAATTATTTTCTCTAATCTAGTCGAGGAATGGCAACCAAAGGATATTAGCGTAATGCCTATTTATGTAGACGTCTATTTAGACTCCGGTTTTTCTTTTGTACTCGATTCACTGTTAGTCATTATTCCCAGTAATCCGCTTATAAGTAAACCCTATTGTCACATTTTATTGGAATGTAAATATGATGACCCATGTTCTTAAAGTTTTCAAAAAAAATGTCAACTTCTTTGGACTTTCTGATTTCAAAAAGAGACAATGTTTTTATTGGTTTATTCATTTCAAGAAAAATGGTGAGGGGAGCGTTTCATCAGTCAGATTAAGTGGCAAAATTGCATTAGGCTGGTATTTGCAGTTATTTGCCTCTCGGTAGTTAAGAAGTCCGTGCTCTCACCTTTCTTATTTCATTCAAATGATAACCCCTAAATGAGGGGGCGTTGATCCAGAAGGAACCTAAACTGCTTATATACTCACTAATACTCTCACTTTCGCCTTAATACAAAAAGAAAACCGATTTGTCAAAAAAAAAAAATCTGTTAATAAAACCCCTGTAGCAAAAATTATAATAAATCAAGTATTTCTTATACCAGTTGATAATACTTTAATACAATTTAGAAACGCCTTTGAAACAAAGTACTAAAACGAAATGAAATAATTAAATTGAGATTGAGAATGACTGGAAAATAATGAATATTACTTGGTCTACTAAGATAATCCGGATTAGGGAGTCAACTGACTAGCAGATTGACTATTCTGTACAGTAGTGGTACAAGTGGGTTAATCCAGCCTTCACTCTGTGTATGGTAGTGGATTATATATAAAGGAAGAGATCTATACAAAATGATGAACAAGTAGAAGTATATTCGTACTAGGTCATTAAGAAGTAAATTAAATTGATTTAATTTCGATTGGATTGATTGATTTTTGAATGGATTTTTAAATAAAGTTTGAACTGATTATCATCTAGGTTGAGCAATGTAATTGTGTCAGAACGTATAGTCTTGGAATATAGAAAATGATAAAAAAGGCTTTAATATCAATATTCATCAATGTTTCTTGTAAATAATGAATAAGGATTTTCAATTTTGTTTTATGGACTTTCAGGATTAGTCGAATAATATGTTGATTAATATCTTTCCCAATAAAGAAAATGAAATGAAATCTGAGTAAATATCGATATCCTTTTGGTGATTCAGTCTGAATTTTCTTACAATCTTAATATCATGTTCATTAAAGACAAAGTGTTTTGCGTTTTTGCTTTTTTTCATGGCAATTTTTTTGATTGAAAAAAGAATTCTTAATTTGTTGTTGGAAACGGTACAAATAAAGAAGATAACCATGTAGTATCTAAAAAGGCATAATACAGACAAATTAAGTTAAGACCATAGCGTCGAAAGGTGAAGGCGAATCTAAACGGCGAGTTTTTTTTTTATCTGGGAATTATATATAGATCGATAGATTATGTTCTGAAAAAAAAACAACCTTACATAACTCGCTTCTCGGAGGGGCACTTCCATATATATGATTACGGGTTGTCCCGCCCGAGTGGGTGTGTTTTCGCACCCCAAAAGTGTCGCTTTCAGGGTATCATACTCGTATTACAATCCGAAAGTATCCGAGTGGGTATACTTTTCTGGATGTATGAAATCACGGATGGAATGAATGACAAAATTATCAACATATCATATTCCCGTCGCCAACTGAAATGGCTAATCTAAAAGTTGGATCCAAGTATCAGAGTGGGTATAAAATCAATCAATGTAGTCTCTGAGTGGGTATAATTTTCATATACTGAGGTCTCCAAATTTTTAACGAACGATATTTTTGGTGGATCACCCCCGTCACTCTTGCAATCAAGTGCCCCCGGGACTCGCTTGCTCTCAAGATTGAGTTTAAAACTTGGGAAAATGAAGTTAAGACCGGTTTTCTAGCATTTTGCTTGTATTACCCTCTATTTAACTATGGCCAATCTTAAATGAATATCATTCAATTTCTCATCTTAAATCCAAGGAACAGTTAAAATATTCAAAAGAAAATAGAAAAGTCCCCCCTGATTTCTTATTATCAATATTTGGTTATTTCTTGACAGTTCTTGACCACAAACTCAAAGTACCTCTCAATTTTCTCTGAATTACAACAATGCTAAAAAACCTTATCTACGCCAAATAAAAAGATGTTCGAATGAAAAAAAATAAATTGAATGGCATAAAACAAACATTTTAAAATGTAAATCAAGTTTTTTATAAAAATTACATTGCAACATTATCAATAATTAAAGCTGTCAACAACATCAACTGATTATTCCTATAGAAATGTTTCATGAATTAGAAAATAAACAAATTGTATTCGATTTTGACATGAATTCTCATGGGACTCATTAAAAAGTAACAAGCTTTACAAATTGCATAAATTATTTTTTCGACATTTTGTGGTGATGATTAGTAGGACAATTTCATATTAGATTGATAAGTGTTGAATAATTGTGTTATTTAATATAAAATAATTTGGTCGAATTTGTGTATCTTATGATTGTATAATGATTAAAACGAAATGAAAAGAAATATTTGAAAATGTTCTCTAGTTTTTAATCAGTTGGACACCCAATATGACTTTGGTCGACGCAAGCGCAGTGCTCAAGGAAGAGGATAAAAATTCAATGATTTCTTCTAGAATCCTGCAAACAGGAAAGTTTGGTGATGGTAATAGTAATAACAGTAGAAATGTTCATGTATTACTGGTTTCTATAGATACACATGTATGCAGGAAATTTCTCTTAAATCTGGGCTTGCAGGAAGCAAAAACCTTTTCGACACCCTGGTCAGAATCTTAAATTAGCTGTTCTTTTTGCTTACAACAATTTAAAATAACCTTAGAAAAAGATTTAGGTTGGGTCAAAAATCTTATTGGAATTAAACAATTTGTAGTCCATAAATGGATGGAAAAGGATTCAATTTCCAGAGTGCGTCCTTGTAACTTTGGATACAATTTCTTTCGAAATTGCTTACATTTTCATTTAGAAATAGTATCACTTTCCTCCTTCCCTAACCCACTGGTTTAATGTTTATGCAGTATCCTAAATAAGTAAATAGATGTTAACAACTCCTTTATTCCTTCATACGCACAAGCAATAAAAATAATGCTACCTAGATTCCAGAATTATCAATGATAAAACAATAAAGCCCATGCCAACTCAGACTACGTAAACAGGCGATATTTAAATAGTAAATGAAAGTTATCTTCAAGATAATCGCCGTTGGAACTTTTATTTTGAAATGTCTCATTGTACTGTAAGACCCAAAATGTTTTGCACCTTTTTCAATATGGAAATGTAACTAGGGAAACAAACTTTGAAATTTTTTGCTGGCTTAAATCGTGAAATTCTTCGAAAAATGAAAACAAAGAAAACGGATGATAAGACAAGACGAGAATCTCTAAATTAATTTATCTATTCAGGAAAGGAAGATATAAAATTTTAATTATACCGTAATTAAATCATTCCTAAAAAGATGGAAAGAATTTCTCAAATTAGTTATTAGATATCAATATTTGAAATCTCAGAGTCTACTTTTGATAGAATTGAATCCACAAAGAATACAGGGTACGTGGGAAAGATAAAAACAAAGAAGAAGAAGAAGAAGAAGAAGAAGAAGAAGAAGAAAAAGATGATCATGGTTTGATTGCAATTGCATTGATAAGAGATTTATGCTGGATCAAGTGTTTTCGAAATGAACTTGGTCCAACAAGGAATAAATCCTAAAACGGAGGCAGTAAATAATCAAAAATAAAATATTCAACCGGAAAAACCTAGCATAAAAGTGCTGACTCACTATTTCGATATTAAGTTCGGATTCTGGGGATTTGAAAATGTTCTTCTTGGTTTCTATGAAAATGAAATCAAAAACAAAGAAAATAAAACGATAAAACACTCACCATGATAACAATGGTCTTATAACAAAATAAATTAAAAGAAAGAAGAAGAAACATAAATATTCTTCACCAAAAGGTTTTAAGAAAGAAAATGATGAACATGTGGTTAATTAAGAAAACAACATCTTTCTTCATTATTATTCATTATTATAATTAATGAGCCAGTCATTATTTCCCATTTAGATATGAAATTTAAAAATGAAAAACGAAATTAATTATTCAATTAACATAAGATATTGAAGTTTAAAGAATTTATTTGAAGAAAGAAAGGAATAAAGAAGAAAAAGAAAAAAAGAAGATGATGAGAAGGTCAAAATGTCTTTATTAGTCTCTTTGTTTAGGTACAATTGCGGACACAGAAAATTAACGAAAGACGGTAAAACATACAAGTATTTTTTTTCGGATAATGGAAATTACTGAATTATTTAATTATTGAAAATAATTTTTAGGTTCTTAGTGACCTTGGAAGAAAAAATGATTTTTATCTTTTTTCTTTTTTTTTTGAGATATTCTTTTTTGCATCATTTACGAAAATCAAGAAATTTCTTTTAAAAAAGTAAAATCTTAGAGTTATTGGAATGAGAAGAAATGCCCTAAATCTCTCAAAACCAAAAACTTTAATTTGAAAATTGATTAATCCTTAAAACTTCACCAGCTGTCCGTTTGTCGGTCTATAAAATCTCAACTTTTTGACTCTTAATTACTATATATATCTGCCTGTCTGTCAATTTGTTTCTCTGTCTGTTAGTCTGTCAATAAACAAAAAGATAGAAGAACACTTACTGTCAACTCAGTGCACAGCTAATATGACATCCATGCGAAAGCGATTAACCAAGAATGTTTAAAATTATCTTAAATATGTCTTACAACATCATTCTACTGATGACCTGTCTTTAGAACCTTTTTATTTGGATTATTTTTTTGAATTAGAAAGTAACAAATGCTATAGACAATACATGCTATCAATTAAAACATATAAACAAAAAAGTCCACTCTATTTTGGCACCCCGAGTTCATTTACATAAACCAAGCAGTTCTATCTCTCTCAACTGAATGTCTTATTGTTTTAATATACTACTAAGCAAGAACCATTTTAATCAGGAATCGGGTAAGCCGAATTATCAATTTTCCGGATGAAGCTGGACGGAACAGTAAAGATTAGTGACCAAGTGTCTCTTAACCATTCGATTTGATTTTCTACAAAAGAACTAAAAAACATTTTTTCGGTTAATCCGGATTATATAAATAACCGCACGTTAACAACCCGGAAGAAATCGCTCGGAAGCCAAATTTGAATAAGTTATCTCCTGTAGGGGTAAAAATTCGATGTGACCTTGCCCCGGATGGTAGGATCTATGATTATCCAGATCAGCTCTTCTCAATCAGAATATGAGTGTGCTTCTTTTTTAATTATCTTTTGAACTTAATGCTTACTAGGCTATTATTACTAACATTAATTACTCATTGTTTTCTGATACTAAACTAAAGTTAGCTTAGTAATAGGCTTAACTATGCGTTTTCCAGCCTCCTTTGAAAAGAAGTTGATGCCAGGTGTTGAATTTGGCAACATTTATGGTTACTTGTATTTTAGACTACTGTTTAATCGTCCTCATGAAACGCCTTCACGTGCATATTTACAAGCTTAACTCCCCGTTTTCCTGCCTCTTAATAAAATCAATACCAGGTGTTACATCTAGGAAATACTGGGTTGGATGGTTGAAAGAGCTAGCTTTACCATACTGATACAAGTCATATGTCGAAGTGCTTATCTATAAATTTGTCAAGAAATGTCATTATTGAGGGGGGTTAAAATAGGGTTATCGAGTATTGGAATATCGGTAAAAGAAAAGACACTTTCAACCTATTGGAATATCGGAAACCTGTTCCCCATCATGGAAAATATTCATAATCACGAGGAATAACTGAAGAATACCTATAACTTTCATCCTAACTATCTTCGCGATCGCCAAATATCGGTTATTTTAGCTGTTTGATTGGTTAGATATTACATTATCAGAAAGCGAATCAGCTTAATCGAAAATGTGACAATTTGATGGTCTGTTAAAATCAAAAATGGAGAAATAAATTTCTACATGAACCAATGGGAATTTTGATGATTTTATTTCAAACCAATCAAAAGACTACATTAGCCATAATTTTGCAACAATTCCTAAATTAACCACGTTTTGATGTTTTCGCAAAGATTTAAACAAAATTTATTTCAATCTTATTTTCAATATGAAATATGCAGTTATCTGCAAGCCATCAAATATAGTGGACAATGATGCGGTCAGTGATGAATGACTCGAGAGCATATAGGAAAATATACCCTCTTTTTAAGCAACCCAACAATCTACTTCATTTTGGTCATTTTGAAATTGGAAAAGCTTTCCAAACTTGCAAAACTTCTTAAGCCTATGTTAGGAGCATAAGCATAAAAAATTGAATATGTCTCTAATCCTTTGCAAACAAACAGGTATTTATTCAATGTCGAGGTGTTTTCGCAGGGAGAGTCAGTGTGAGTAATATTACACATACACAAACAACATAAGGTACATGTAATCAAACTTATACCAGTTACAACAAAATTACTATTCTATTTAAAAATTAGATGATTTAAAAGTCCACCAGTCATCTACCTGTGAGAAAGATTGGAAGCAAGATATCTGAATTATGAGAGCTCATTAGCTATGATATCCAGGTATGATATTCTGTGCAGGAAATGGGAAAAATACCATTTCTATTACCTGGTTGATGTTTTTGTGAATTGCTTCACTAGATTGTGTTTATTCTAAAGGTTCCCATATTGGAGTAACGACATATATGTTAGCCTAAATTAAAAGAGCACATGTAAAGTTCAAAATTACAACTACAACTAAAAGAGATGGAGATAAACGCAAAACAGATCATTGCAAGAATCATCCCTTTTTTACTTTTCACAATTTAGGTAACAGAATTTTAAGAATACTAAAAACTCATAGAATAATGGTTGGTGCTAACGAATTAATTAGACGAATAAAAAGTGGGAATTAGACGTTTAATCAGGAAATGGCTTGCTTAGTAAAATGAAAATACTTAATCTCTTTAAAGCTATACATCATAAAGTTCCTCGAGAAGAAAATTAATTTAAAGATATGAAGCTTGTCTCTTTTACCAAATATAGCCATTACGTGACGTCATAATTCTTTTAAACAATATAGTGACATCACTAAAAAGCAAATTTCTCATGCGAGTTAATACCTACAATGCTTGTTTATAATAGACTAATTTATAAATAAGGAACTTTGCATGCTTAGAGTTTATCTACAAATTTTGTGTAAATTTACTGTTTGATTGGCTTACAATGACATCTTGAAGAAACACCATCAATTGTTGTTTGGTAAAAACTAAGCATGCCAGTGACAACAATAAATCAACCAATCAGAATCTTGATGGTGTAACCTCTAGCCAAACAGGAGGTTAATCTATCCATGATTTGGTGGCATCCCTTTAAATATGAGATGAGAATGCACCTACTCTTTTGTATCTACACCTACTCTTAAATCTGTCCTTTTTATTTTATCTATTTATTTTTCCGTCCTTCTTATTGGAAAAGATGAAGGTATTACCTGGAGGTGAGCAAATGATTGTTGACTTTATTCTAAGTATAGGGATATCCGTTCTTCAGAAAACAGGAATATTTACCCTGAACTAGAAAAATGTTTCTAGAAGGTCATAGAGGAATACCTAGATGTCATATGAATTTCTTTACTTGATCGCTCTCTTTCATGTTGTCTGGCATATTTAGGGGGAAATGCTAGGTAACCATGTTTGCGCAGTTCTTGTGTTAGTGATAAATTTCTTTTCTATCCTTTCAAAACTTTAAAAATGAAATCTAGTACAGCTTTATCAATGTTGCATTCAATGTTTTTTACCAAACAAAGAGTAAATGAAATGACAAAATTTACAAGAAAAAAATAAATTTGAGAAAAATACCAAGATAAACCAGATCTAAAGTTTCAGGTCAATTTATCAATTTACGCCTACCTGATTTCAAACTGGTCCAATCTAGTATTAACAAGTAAAAACAAGCAGATACCCGTGCACCACCAAATCTAACAACCACTATTCTTTATTCCAACATGTATCAAGATGTATCAAGATGCAACAGTGAAAACTAAATAAATCTGTTAGTAAAATGGGAATGTATAATCATCACTGCAGGATATCTCATCAGAGACCCAAAAAGCTTTTTTACCGTGCCATAATTGAACATATATAAAGATTGCTAGGTTATCTACCATTTTGAGTATTGATTACAAAGTGTGAGATCGCAGTAGAACACGCCTTAAATTGCAATAGAATTGAGATTTATAGTAATTAAAGTTGATTTCGATAAATATTAGGTTAGGTAAATTAAATTACTGTAGGTTTAGTAAAACCAACCCTACTTGTGAATACAGATTTTTATTCGTTTTGGTTTTCTTTTCTTATTAAGATAAAAGGAAAATAAGAAATAAATTGAAGAATTTTTCAATCCTTTCTCAGTAGTTATTTGATTTTTTTCTTTGACATCCGATTTCAATAATTAGAAGATATGAGTTGATTAACCGGTTCATATTGTGTCATGTGATGAAAGTTGAGCAGGCGGGTGGCACTAGAGAAGAAACTAGAAGCATCCCTATGTCTTTCCAAGCATTTCTAAAAGGTTTTAACGGAAAAAAACTTACATGACGTGCCAGGCATAACAAATTCAATGTCCTACATCTATAAGTTCATTTTAATTAAGAGCTTCAAATATAAATTTATCTAAATAAGCATCAAAATCAGTGTGATAAATAAGACTACCTAATTATTTCCTTGTTTAAGAAGAAATCACCATATCAGATGGAGAAAGGCTTCTTGATCTCTTACTTCCTTACACCTTTTCAAGAACGATCATTGACAGCGTTACTGAAATATATCCTTAACATATGTCACTTGATAATTAAAGGGGCAATTACTGGCTCTCGTAAACATATTACTAAAGGCAAAAAAATTTCGATACTGTTTATCATTCTAAAAACTGCAAGATTTTCTCATAAACAAGGCATACCTATAAATTCATTTTATCAATAGTTGGGATTTAACTTTTATCTTTCTCTATATTGATCACCATAGGGTTAAAAAATCAGATCGAAAAAAAGCAAATATTAGAATAAAGAAAGTTACATATAGAGATTATGAGATTAACGGTGTAATAAAATATCATAAATCATTTTAAGTTTCGAAGTAATTGTATCTTTATTCTGTAAATGAGTATGGAGAAACCCCATGTTAATTCAATCATCATTATTATTAATTATCGTCGATTTCTATTGTCTCAAGGTAAGCCTTGCACTGTCGTATCAGTTACTGGCACAGTAGACAACGAATTAATCAGGATAATAAACAAGTAATTTGATACAATTACACATTGAGCAGTCATAGCATGGGTTGTAACTCCATAGTTGATTCAATACCTCACATCCATGGAAAATATTACCTCTAATGCAGTTTTCTTACTTTTTTCTTCTATCGCATCTGTGTGTGAAGTGGATAACGGATTTCTGTTATCACTTTGCTTCCGTTATCAAGAAGATAAGAGGAGAGCCGTATCGGTAAACAGATAAGGTTTAAAACGGAAAAAAGAAGTATAAGGGGAAAATACAGTAAGATGCAAGTGTTGTATTTATAACAAATACTCTGACATTGTTATTAACAATATCCAAATTACTATAATAAACCTTACAATATATATATATATATATATATATATATATATATTATTCTGTGTAATGAATATCATTCAATAGTGCTCTACAAATTCATGGAGCG
>JAUKPT010005962.1:0-10108 GCA_032273505.1 Nanomia bijuga | reverse complement strand
GAGTTATCTGATGTAAATCTATTTTGTACTGTTAAAAAAAACACTATTTCATTTCATCATTGAACTTCAATACCATTCCAGTATAGATAATACATAATACCATTACTTGTATACATCAATTTTAGTTGCCATTTTAAAAATATCATCGCTGATCTCGAAATAATAATTAAATTCGTATAATTGATTCACCAGGCTGTAGTTACGGAATTCTCATTTGGATATATCGTGGGCCTCAAAACCTGTCCGTAATTGTCCATTTAATTGATGTATTTATTATTTTGCAATTTTCCCGCCAAAAATCAAGAATCATAAATTCCCCGTCCTTAAAGCCGTGGAGTGCAACATCATAAAATTTATGTTTTGGGTGCTTTTGAAGCATACAAAGTTTTCTTAACTCTTAATATCGTTAAGTACTTAGTTCAATCCAATATTCCTTATTTCATCTAATGTAAAAACATATTTTTTCTTTTTAACTAAGATATTAATAATTCATAAGTAATCTGATAGATATTCGATTTGTTTGTTCTTTTTATAAACTGAGGTTGTTAATAACGATTATAACTTCGTATTTTCTTCTCCTATTCAATTAATTTTTTGAGTCGGGAAATGTTTCATCGAACAAAAAGCAGTGGCTACACCTCAGAACTCTAAAACGTAAAACTTTTTGTTTGTAGTTATCAATTAGTTCATTTTAAATTGTGATCTCTGGTAATCCTATTGTTATTCGAAAAAAATATTATATTTTTTGTATCAACCTTTCCTTTGTTTTTGGCTTTTTGGAGTAGAACGGGTAATCATGATGAACTATTATTCAGATATGTTATCAAGAGAGAGTTGATTTAATCAAATCTGAAAAAATTAGACCTCAAAAATCGTTTCAGATATCATAAAAGACATGAATTCCCATCTGTTACATATAATTTATCATGTGCTATGGATCTAACTACGTCATTCATTTTGAAACAGACTTGACGAAAACCCATTGTATACTGTATGAGGATATTCTTTGGCAATTTTACTCCTGACACCATAATAAAAGTGATAAATGGATGCTATAGCCAAATTATAGTTTGCAGTCATAACCTTTCCTTTAAGGTAAACATAAATAGAAAAATGTTATATTTTCTTCATAAAATGCTAAATATCTTGTAATATTCTTAGTCTCACAACTAAATTGGAATGGACTTTTTCGACATGACGTCACCAAAATTCTTAAAAATTCAGTATAAAAAAGTGAAAATGGCAAAACCATTATAAAACCTGATATATGTGTACCATGAGAACCATTTAACAATAAAATGATGTTATACAGCCTAATGAAACTAACTTTGGTACCTATTAAACATATTTTGGCACTCAAAGCAAATTGTGGCACTTTTCACCACAAGGAGAATAAAAAAAGCTTAAATTTTGGTTGACCAAGTTGTGACTAATTGGTAATTACCGCTTAAATTTTATGAAATTCCCAAGATTTCTTTAAAAAAGCTCTTGTTGTTCAAAAGTTACAGATAAAAAACTGACGGGATCTGCTCCCCCCCCCCCTCCAGTCCAAATAGGGTTAAACTATTTAACTGTGAGTTGGAATTATAGACATTCACCATTTTATTCATGTATCAACATGTATCAATAATTGCAATCAATTGTTATAATTTTTGTAAAAAACAGTTAAAAGAATTATCAATATGGGTATTTAAGAATATATGCCACTTAACGGATGGAATATAATGTATTATGCAAAAACTCATGTGAATGATAAAAAAATTACACACAATTACAAATGCTTCATTATAACATTTAAATCAATTTATGCCAGAAATGCCATTTCGACGTAGTGGTGACAATTATATATAGTCTGTGAAGAAAAAAATCCTCTTACAGGACCAAAATGGGATAAAAAATCTAAGAATTTTCATAAAAAAAGGACCCCCCCCCAGCAGGAACTCAAAGGATGCAAAGGAGGAAGGCAATACTGGATATTTCGATTTTAACAATGTTAAAAAGTTTCAATCCAGGGTTGAAAAGAAAATGATGAAGTTATCAGCCATTTACAATTCAAGTACAAAATATACTGACAATCCTTTTTTTTGAAATTTATATTTTTAAAAAAGGGACTGAAGGTCTAAAAAAAGGAAACATTTGTCACTACTGCATACCCCATTCATGCACTTTGATTACTCTTTTAGGATATTTATGAATAAGATTTAACAAATTAAGTTATCTGACATTAAAAAAACTATTAATTAAATATTCAATTAGTAGTTCTTATCAATCAAACATTTTTCAACATGTAGAAAAGGTAATGTATGTGAAGTACTGACAGCCCACAAACCTTCACTTAACAAAAAATAAATTATTTTCCTTATCATTTGAGTCCGTTTCGACCAATTTTCATTTTCTGATATCGACATCAACATATTCGGCTGTATTATAGTCTGACATGGTTAATCTAAAAGTACTAATTTCCAATGTTAATTAAAGACTTCTTTTCAATAAACAATTTAAATGCTAATAGTAAGTATGCAGCAAATATTTGCTTTCCAAGACAAACCATAGCAGATTTGATGGTTGTTTTACTTGTTTGCGAATAAAATTTGATACAATATACATTATGAATTACTCACTTAAAATTATACACTTTTTAGAAAATGTGAAAAATAACTTGAACGTACAGTCACAGATTTTTTCCAAATTTTAACAGGCTCTGAGTATTGTAGTGCAAGGAGGAATGGAAACAAAATAACAAAAAGTAATGAGCCATGCATGCTGATATGAGTATAAATTAAAATGAGACTTACAAATCGCAGAGCAAGATTTTCGAGAAGTTCAGCATGAGACAAACATTCGTAATTATTTATTATTTATTTATTTATCTTAATAATTATTATCATTGCTAAAAAAAAATAGAAAGTAAGACAGCTTTAAAATAAACATGGAAGATAGGCATCATGGGTTAAAGTTAACAAGTTTTTTATTAAATTAATTGGAACCTTTACTAATAAAAATGGTGTGAAAAACAATATTTGAAAAAAGAAGCACATAAGTAAAAGTGAAACAAAAATATCAAGATGAAAATTCCAAAATTGAAAAATCAAAGAACATTGAGATAAAAAAAAAAAGAAAAGTAAAAAAACACTATCCAGTTGTAACATTTAAAAGCTTTCAGCTTTTTTTTTGGAACATACAGACAGAAACCCTTGAGAAACAGCAGAGTAAATACAGCATATGGTTAGTATTGCGATAGAAATGGCTTTGACAAATATACAAAAGGGATGCACTTATTCAGGGAACATAACACTAAACGACTGAAGGTCACAAGATCAGCTAATAAAAGTGTTTATACTTGAAAAAGGCAAATTTAAGACTTAGTCAGTAAAAGAACATCTATGATTAAAAAAAAATCGATCAATATACCTTAAAGGGATGAACCTTAATAGTCCATTCAGTATTACATTAATGTTCGAATAAAGCCTTTTCAAACTTGACTATTAAAAGTTCCATCTCAACTATTGTTAGACCCTCTTTAGGGTACATAACTCTTAGATAAGAAAAAATTCAAAAATTAGTTCAGCAACAGTAAACGCACTAATACAATCCCAACACCAGCAGATATCAACAGTTTTTTTCTTTCTTTAAGGTTAAGAAGGTGAATGGTTTGGCGCACGTCATTTACCTGGTCTTATGACTTCCTGATAAATCCTGATCAGTCACAGAAACTTTATTGGCTAGAATAATCATAGCTATGACATATCTATGAACCAATTATATTGCGCAACTGATTGGACGGGATGGAGCATTCTGATTGGTCGATATGTTATTTTATATATTGCTCCTTAGGGAATACTCTTTGTTGATCTGTTTACAATTTGTAATGGTTCCTCAGGTAAAATCGTTTTAATTGCATAGCATTTGATTAAATTAACTTGGATTTAATTTACCTTACTAGTTTGACGATTAACTGTTTGAAGTTGTTTTTTTCAAGAGATGCAATAGGTTTTTTGAATGTTCTGTGTTCTTAACAACATTTTTTCTCGACTGTTTTTAAAGTGTTGATTTTTTTGAAAAATGATTATTTTAGCCAATGGAGTTTCAGTGGGCGATCAGGATTTAACAGAAAGTGCCCAACAAAGGAACATGTTTGATACCTATTCAATACCCAAATTCGGTAAATACATTTTTCTGGTTTGTAAACAATCTAAAGCTCTACTCTAAAGTAGTAGGTAATTGACAGGCTGATAGGAACATCATAAATGGATAGAATCTTTTCAAAAAAAGGGAACAGACTGTTGTTGTTGATGGAGAAAAGTCTGATCCTGTTAAAGTTCTTCCAGGTGTGCCTCAGGGAAGTGTACTGGGACCACTTATTTTCATTATCTTGATGAATCGTTAGAAGTTTCGCTAATGACACTCGAGCCACTAAGACAGGCATGAGAGTGGATGTTGAAGAAAAAACCTGAAAATTACGTATAAGGTAGCGGTGGTCTGAAATCCTGAAATCAGGTTTAAACCTGAACATTTCTCATGCCTGTAAGGGTGTTAGGAATGTTAGAGACTGCTCAGAATTACAAGAAGATTTGATGCAAATATACGATTGGGCAGAAAAGAAAAACATACAATTTAATTCACTGAAATTAGAACTCATGAGATACTAAGGTACTGATGAAACACCGAAAATTTGCACCAGTTATATTTGTAGTGATGGGTCAGTGATGGGTATCAAAGATCACATAAGGGACTTAGATGTCATCATAAGTTCAGATTGCAACTTCAAGCAGCACATAGATAAAGTTGTTGAAGCAACCACAATGTTATCTGGGTGGATACCTCGAACATTTAGATCCAGAAATCCTATGTCTATGCTCACTCTATGGAGATCCCTTGTTCTGACAAAATTTGACTACTGTTCTCAGGTCTGGTGTTTGCTGAATAAAGGTGATATTCAAAGGGTGGAAGCTATACAATGGTCTTTCTTAAGAAAGATCCAAGGGTCACTTGGACTCAATTATTGGGAATGTCTCTGCAAACTAAAACTGTTCTCTTTACAGAGAAGATGTGAGAGGTATCGTATAATATACATTTGGAAAGTAATTGAGGACCTTGTCCCAAATATTGGTGACCCGGGCATACAGGTTTTGTATTCTCCTAGATTGGGACGTAAATGTTTTGTGCCTGCTGTCAAACAGACTGTACCATCACTTCTTCAAAGTTTGCAATCATCAACTTTGTGAGTACATGGTGTACCAAAGTATAAATGGGATATGAACCTGCAGTGTTGAGAAATTTAAAGTGAAACTTGATGAATGGATATATCGAATACTTGATGAACCATTAGTTCCTGGATATACTGCCATGAGGCGTAGTGATACGAACAGCATATTGGTCATGCATGTCACAATAAGTGAACAACATTAATCTAATCTTATATTTTTTGTTGTTCTTGTTGGCGGATATGAGATGAACTCTACCACCAATCAGCATATACTTTAAAAAATTTTATCTAAGTTATCTAAGTAATTTATCATTGGTCCTGACACATGCCTCCTAGAGCAGCTTTTGGTTTTTCAACCCTTTTCAATATCACAGCAAGGATTAGTAGTCCCAACCGTAAAAAATAGGCTGCATCTTAAAGATTTAAGTTTTGAAAACAATCCCCCCAGACTTGGTGTTGACATTTTTCGACTGTGTGGACTTTTTCAACAACATTTCAACATTTTTTAACATTTTTCGACAGTCAAAAATTATTGAAAAAAGTCAAACAATGCGTAAGTAGTAAAACGCAAAAGTAGTCAAAAAGCCACAAAAAGCCACAAAAAGCCACAAAAAGCTAAAATCCAAAAAGCCAAAAAAGAGTTGACAAAAATCTAATCAATTATTCATGAGATTTGTCAAAACATCGAAGGAGTGGTCAAAATTACATGAAATTTAGCTTAGATACTTAATCTGACATGCAGAATTCAAAAACACCTCTTCCAAAAATATTGACGAAAATCTAATCAATTATTCATGAAATTTATCAAAACAAAAATGAAGGTGGTCAAAATTACATGTAATTTGATAGAGATACCGAAAAGGACATGCACATAATCCAAAAATACCTCTGACAAAGAAACATAGACAAAAAATAATCAACTTTTTTTTTCTTCTTTTATCATGTAAAAAACTAAGAATAAAAAATATGACTATGTAGCTATATAAGAAATTAACAAAACAACAAAACAGACAAAATGTTCATAAGTTTGTTATATTCAAGAATATCACTCAAATTTCAATCCTTTCGACTTAAACTTTGCAACAGCTGACTCCGGTAAGTTATCAGCGGTCGCTTTCAATACAATCACATTAGTGAATTGGAATTTTCTATCATGATCTGTTAAACATTTTCTTAAGTAATGTAAGTAAATGTTTCCATTAGATACTTTTTTGATTCCCTTATTATCCGTCCATTCACGGGTTCCTTTAGTTTTAACTAAAACCACGTCATGAGATTGAAACAGAAGCTTACACGAATTGCATCGTTTGACAGACAATGGGCAATTCTTTTTATCATTTTTATGGACGAGATGATACAGAGTAGGAATGATTCTGTCAGGGTCTAATGGATCAAAAGGTTCATTTTCAATTTCCTCTCCAGGGTTTATTGTATTTGATGTGGATGTTCCTACAGCCGGTAGAATCGATGGGGCTTTCTTTGTAGAGTACATATCTTTCGTTGATTGCACCTCGATTAAATCGTTGTTTTTCTCGCCAACACTACATACTTTTTTTGGAGAAGATGTGCCAAAGAGCAGATCTATGTTATCATCCTCGAACCGATTGACGAATAGCACTGGTTCCTTCCCATCTCTTCTTTTTTTGGTGCCCAAATCCCCTTTTAAACCGGCATTTTATGGCTTTGGGTACGTATTACTAACATTAGGCACAAAATTTCTAAACGCCTTCATGTGCTGTTCTTTTCTCTCTTGGGACCATTTGAACCATTTTGTCGGTTCAACATAAAAGTGGTCGTATCCAGGGGCTAATCGGTATTTTCCCTGTCCGTATATCGCTTTGTTTTCTTCTTTAAAAAATGCCTCAGTCCATTCTTGCAGTCCGATGTTTATCGACGTAACGTCCTTCTTGACGTTTCCTTCTTCTACAAATTTCTTCTGCAATTTGTGAAGAAGCTCTAATCGGTTGTTATAGAACCTATTTCCTACCTGCGCCCTATCCAAATCTGCATTAATTACAGACGTAAGAAATACCGGTAACCTTTTTCTTTCAAACCAACTATGAAAACCTGGAACAATTTCATTCCAAATATCTTTCAGACTTTCAAGTTTTATTCTTAAATCTGATTCATCATCAGCGTCAATCAAACCAACATTTAGAATTTGTTCTTGTTCACTGCCATATATATCTGACAAAACTCTTTTTTTCCTTGTCAGACTTGCACCTAGTTTGCCCAATTTTATTGAATCTCTCTCCATGATGTGCTGGACACACCTACGTTTTGCAGCTTGTTGGAAGATATCTCCGACTCCTTCATAAACCGCAGGATCTAAGTCGGTTCCAATTTGTTTAACATTCATTAAAGCTGGTTCCGCCATCAGCATCTCAGCAGCCAATCTACGGTACGTTTCTCGATCTTTCCGAAAATGCACCATATTTGGTCCTGGAAATTCGGGATTTTTTCCGGAAACACTGTCAATCAATGATAGGTTGGAGTAGCTGGTATCTGTCAACCAGAATCCATTTACTATTTCAAAGGTAGTATCAAACCTAAGCACTGAATAGTCATTAGAACAATACCTTTTGATGTCAAGAAGGGACTTATGTTTAAAATTGACGTGGCAAAAACGGTCATCTGTAAAGATTAACGATTGCATATAATTGCTATTAGACCATTTAATTTGCTTAATGAGATCGTCAGTAGTCGATGGTACACTAGCAGACTTCGATTCATTTATCATCTTTTTATTAATGTTGTAAATTTGAGTAGGATTTCTTATACACTCGCTAACATCGATCGCTTCAGTATCCAGCTTATCATCATTATAAATTTTAGCTGCTGGTTTACCAGTGGAAACATCATTTTTTATTTTTAACATAGTATCTTTATTGGTACGATGGTACTCCGGAGCGGTTGGTTTTGTGGCATTTCCATGCCTTGACATCACAAAGGACTCATGTGGATGTTCATTTTTGTAAGCGGTGATGTAAAATGGCAAGGGATTCGAATGTAAATAAGACTTCGCAGTCAAAATCAGATGTACGAAAGAGTTATTCCACTTACTGTAACGGTAGGTTCTTTCCACTTCGTATACATTATCAGCAGGAACATATATTTTTTCATACCCTCTGGATACTCGCTTGTTGTAAAAGATTTTCGGCGTAAGATCATCATCTTGCAACGGTTCGGTGTGACATGTATATACATTTGAAATATCACCTCTATCAAATTCTACAAGGCATAAAGTTTTATAATTTGTCCTTCTCGAATACACACCATTACCATCAGCTTTACACGACTCAATACCAACACTGTCATGTTTTAGTGTACAGAAATAATTTCGGCGAACGCCATACGGCTTAGTTTTTTCTTCATAACGCTCACCATTTAACAAAATTGTTAATGCGCACTTTAGTTGAGTCTTGCCCGAAAAGTTGAATGACTTCGTTTTTCGGAATAGTTTGAGTGGCATCAATTTTCTCCTCTTTAATGATATGTCTATCAAATAGATTATCAGCATCGCGATTAACTTCATTGTCACTAATTATATCATCGGAATCCGAGTCACTTATTAGATTGATTTCAACAGACATATTGAGATAAAGTAAGATGAAGTTTTGCTTTCTACCCCGCTATCTAATCAGTTCCTTTCTCTAATTATTTATGAAATTAAAAATTGCTATCGAATCAGTCCTTATGTACAAGTAAATAATAGTAAACGCTTTCGAATCAGTCCAAATAAAAGTGTAATTGAATGAAATTTCTAACGTAACGGATGGTTATTTCTTCAGATTAATAAAATATCTTCCTCAGCTAAATTGTCGAATTCAAATCACAATGTCTAGCAGTAAATCACTTTCCAATTTATCAACTTCATGTGTTACACAAGCAACAGGTTACATTACATATGACAAATATATACGCATTAATAACTACATATTAATCCTGATGAAGAATTGATTGATTAAGTGATGTATATTCACAATGCAACAATATCGTTATTTCCCTAATAAAATGAACAAAAAATTAAGAGGTTCTCTTGCGCCAGATGTATTAGATATAATAGATTATCGTTTGCACAAAAGGGAACCAAATGTATTCATCTTTTGTTAGATAATCTTTTCCTTCTTCTTTCTTCAAAGTGATGCTATTACGTATTCATTAACGAAACACTTCAAAAGTGGAGGGTGAAAGTTATTAATCTATTATATTTGAAAATTATTTATCTTTTTATATTCTTTTCACAAAAGCTTATTATAATTCGCTGTTCTAAGATTTTCTCTCTTTTTCTCCACGTCACGAACAAAGAAGCGCCGAGTGATAAAGACTGTTTCAAACGAATGAATAGGATTATGTTTGGATAGTTTATTCATTTTGACATAAAAGACTTTCAACCAACTTTTATATCGAGTTGAAAAAGTCGTTGCAAGTGTTTTGCCTTAATATTTATGCATATCAAACCGGAATGCTCTTTTTCCAACAAAAGAACTCTATAAATATTTGAATCGTGCATAAAAAAGCTAAAATAAATTGTAGGTGAATCAGTTGTTAAAAGTTTTCTCTCTTATCGTTTTTAAAAAGTGTTTATTATGCGATAATCATTTGCTTCATTGTCTTCAAAAATCTCATGAATGAATCATTGAATTACTTAATTTTTCTTTTGAAGATGTATTTTTGTCTCTTTCAGTATCTCTACCAAATTCCATCGAATTTTGACCATTCCTTCATTGTTTTGATAAATCTCAAAAAAAATTGATTCAGTATTTTGTCAATATTTTCAAAGAGATTTTTTTGTATTCTCCATGTCTGATTAAGTATCTGCGCAAAATTTCATGTAATTTTGACCACTCCTTCGATGTTTTGACAAATCTCATGAATAATTGATTAGGTTTTCGTCAATAT
>JAUKPT010005961.1:0-10109 GCA_032273505.1 Nanomia bijuga | reverse complement strand
CATAAACTATTATAAAAATGATGTGAAAAATCTTAAACAAAATTTGCACGAAAATTGTGATAACTGACCTGACTATATACAGATCACTCTGGATAATTTTGACTCTCATGGGACCATAGAAATTAGTCAAAGTTAGCGGGTTTCTGACTTTAATACAATTCGTCAATCTTAAAATAATTTTTTAAGGACTAGTACGGTGGCCATCCTGTTTGACCCTGACATGCGGTATATATGGGATTTTTTTGCCCCTCCCAAGTGTTGGGGAAATTTTTTTTGGAAGAAGTTATTCGGAGGTACCGTACCTCCAAATAATTTTTTATTCGGAGGCATCGTACCTCCTTTATTAGGATGTACTGTGCATCCACCCTATGTTTAAGAACTTTATTTAGAACTATCATCATTGTTACTAAAACTTTGTTTGGATGTCTAAGAAATTGAGGGAAAGAGAAATTACAAATAAGTTGATTAGTTACAAATGAAATTTTAGTTTAAATTAAGTCTAAATTGATTATCATTATGAGATTCCCTAAGGACACGCTTATCTAGTTTACAAAAATAAAAATGAGATTAAAAAAATATGTTTTTTTAATGGAAGTGTCTAATTCAAAGATTTTAGCAAAGACACTTTGCATAATAGTAAATTTTGAGGAAAAATACTGTTGACACTCTTGTTTAATTTTGACACTTTAACTTGGAAATAACCAAAGAGGTAGAAAAATACTGCTTTGCCTTCCAGACTGCCATAAAAAGTATTTCCTACATCTCAATATTCTTTTGAATTGGAAGGATTTTGAAACACAATTCAAAGTTTTTCATTTACCTTTACATTTCCTAGCCATAACTTATCAATCACACGTTTTTCATCCACAAAATCAAAGAATGAAACTTGTATTGGAAAAATGCAAGTAAACTTTTGTGTCTATAGATTCACTTTTTAAACTTACAACGATACAAAACAAAATATAGAGCTGTTTATGGCTCGTTGCACTATTCCTTTTTTGATAATATTGTTTTCTGGTGGTTTTTGCAAGATTTGCGTTCTTCCTGCGAAGCTCCTTGGTGCTTCGTGGGTTTTATAGCAGTCTATTGCCTTCATTCGGGAATTTCATAATAGTTTACTCAGTCTGAAAGCAAAACAAACAAACAAACAAACAAAAAACAATCAAACGAACAAGTAAAAATTTTATTCGTCAAAATGTTATTTAAAATAAAAATATCTACGTCTTTAGGTATCATAAAGGTTCATATAAAGTGACGGATAGAAAAGGAAAACTGCAAGTACGTACTTTATAAAACTACTTAAAATAGTATAGTAACATGGTCTGTAGAATGTACAAGATAGCAGATATAGGTTTACATCTATATAGAATAAATTAATAACAAAATAATCAGGCTGACGAGCCTTAGAACCTAAGAGTTCTCTTTTTGAATGTTACAAGCTTATTTTCATTTTGTGTTAATCAACCCATTCCATGATGTACTTAGTAAACGAATTGGCCACAATATCATCAGACGTTTGCGTAGGTTAAAACGTTTGATTCTTTATTTAGTTGTGACGAGTTAAATGCAATATTAGATGATGTATTTCCAGGAGGTAAAATGAGACTTTCTATTTAAAAGTCATTGTGTAAGTTTTCAGTTTCATTTTCTTTATCGTCATCGTTGGGTTCAAGCATTTTTTTTTCAAGGAGCAGAAATATGCACTTTTCTTTGAGTTTTTCTTTTTTTGTCGACTGTGGTTTTTAGGTCTTTTCTTACTTTTTAAACTTTCTTTCTTTAAAACTGTTGTTATATTTCATTGGTTCAGCCGCTGGTTCAGCGTTTGTTTGAACATCAATGCAGGTACTAAGTATAGGTTAAAGCATGGTTTTGTTCAAAAGTTTTTGAGGCGATAGACTAGCATGATACCAACATCATGCTTAATGAGTAACTAAACTCGTTTTAACATCAATGCATCTCAGCACTAAATGAATTCTCAATTCTTCTCTCGTCATCCATTTAGATTCGTTTAATTCAACTATTTTTTTCTTTTGCAAAAAAGTTTATAGAGAAGAAGAAAATATTTAGCACAGCTTACAAGAAAAAAAAGTAAATTTTAGGCGCCCATTAATAAAATAAACAAGACTTAATTCGTACGTGTGAATTCGTGCCTGCTTTTTGCAAAAAAAAATGTATGAACACAACGCTTTTACCAAAAATACCAAGGTTTTTTTCTAGGTCATTTCATTCATTTGTAAATTTGAACAGGGCGATATACCTTACTTTAATATTGTTTTCTAATCTTCATATAATTAATGGTATGGTACCTCTGAATAAAAAAATATTTGGAGGTATGGTACCTCCGAATAACTTCCTCCTGAAAAAATACAGCAAAACTTAGTCAAAAAATTTATTTTTCCATAAAAGATTTTCGAAAAAGGTATTCACCCAAAAATAAAAATAAAAGCTTTTAACTCATTTTTTGAACAATAAAATAATCAAAAATTAAGTATCTTCTTTATCACCAAGTTCAACATCACTTTCTTCATCGTCACTTCTTCCCAAATCTTTAACATTCTCACAGTTTTGGCAACCACATAATTCTGAGCAATTGGTCCCAGCCATTGACATAACTGCACCGAATTGTTTTACGCTGCGACGACAAACAGTTACATCACATCATCTGTACTACTTCATCAAGTGCAACTTCATCAAGTGCAACTTCATCAAGTGCAACTTCATCAAGTGCAACTTCATCAAGTGCAACTTCAACTCCATCCGGTTGCATGATTGGTCTCAACGACTCGCCATCTTTTCTCCATCCATAATTAAGAGGATCGATTTCAGGAATAACTCCAGTTATACATGTTTTCCACATCATTGCTACATAGTGAGCTCTATTTATGTTAACTTAAATGCTTGTGCCTTTGCAGTTTTCTTTTCTTCATCAGTCGTATTAATCCAGATTGTTCGACGATTTTTTGACGAGCTGATGTCATTTTGGCCAAAACATTTTTTAACCCATCTTTTACCTTCCTTGATCACCTCTTCGACTTCGACTCCAATATATTTTAGTAGTATCTTCTCAACTATTTTAAAGAAAGTTGTAAGACTCACGAGCACTGGGTTGGTGCCTAGTAGAAGGAGTACACGTGAAAAAATGAGATCTGTTTATATGCTGTCTTTATATGATGACTGTTGGCCCAGACTGATCTATCATTTGACGTAACACCAATCATTTCCACAGGTCCTAAAAATACAGGAAGAAAAGTATCAAAAATATCTCCCTCTCCGTATTTCAAACATTCTATTAAGCACACATCAATTAATTGAAGTTAGCAGATTTGATTTATCCTTTCCAACTTTCATGTAGGTTGTCTCTATTGCCATATCACTCCAAATTCCATTGAATATTCCATCTTTGATACGTAGTACATACTCCCCATTCATGAATCGGTTATCATATTTTATATGGATCTCAAATAAACAATGCTACCTCGTGCACAGTTCCAGTGGCTAGCAGCGAAGAAGTATGGTATCATTTTAACACAACAATACAGATGAAGACCAAATTCACCCAATTCACCATCTCTTTCAGCACGAATGTACATCATTATTAGAAATACAGGGTAGATGAGATTTATGATCCAATGTTTGACAAGTTAACTTGTTTCACACAATATTTGCAAGTTGGATATGAAATCTTCTCTTGTAGTGTCTTCGTTGATGACTGATCTTAGCAACTCTACAACAACAATTCTAAGAGCCCTCACATTCTTGGGAAATTTCTTCCCAATTAACATCTTTTCCAATCCTGCGAATGCTGCTTTCATTTACATATCAAGACCACTGCTTTCATCCGTTTGTCAATTGACCAAACAAAACTCATAAGCCATTAAATACCACCAATACGTGGGTAGAAATTAGTCCATCTAGATCAGTAATTCCAAATGATATCCATGAAGACTCTGTACAATTTTGATCACATGTGAAAACACTTTCTCTTTGTCCAGAATTTTTACAAATGTTTTCAACATCACACATAACTGTCAAAATAGTTGATGGATCCGATGGTGTTTTGTTAATCAGTTGTTTGTAGAGAACTTTTGTTTTTGGCTTAACGCTTTTGTAACCAGGAACAGGAACCGATTTATGTATTTATCACACCTTAGATAAATTGAAAATCCAAAGTTTTGCTTGTAGAAACTTTTATCTATTGGTTACAAAAGACTTTCAATGGTAATACTTGTTTTTCAGAAAACTACAAACGCCAAAACACTAGAATTACAAAATAATAGTCGTTTTAAGGAAAACACAAAAGTGAGGCATGCGAACAAATATTTTGTAGGCCTGAAAACACAATAGTAGCTTAATTTCCTGAAGCAAACTTAATCAGTGTAACATTATTTGTTAAATGGTATATGATTTGTACATGTATGTAAGGGTATTTCCTATTGAATATTTAAGTTTGCACAAATTCCGGATCAAAAAGGGATCAAAAAGGGTTCTAAACACAGAATGATTCAATAGTAGCCTAGTCATTATCAGGAAAATTACTTGGGCAACATTAGTGAGTGAATGGTATACTATTTTTATATATATATTTTGATTGATAAAAATGTTAATAAAAATTTCCCGATATTTTTTTGACTTTTTTTGGCCTTCAAAATTTGCTTAAAATCTCCTAACTATGCCAAAACACTACGAAAACGTTTTAAGCACCAAAAGAATTATTCAGAATAATTTTGATTAAATAGAAAATGGTATATACAGATAAGTTCATATTTTTCAGATCTTGCGGAAAATTGAGAAAATACCAAAATTCTAAATATGGTCATAAAAAGATTTCCCCAACACTTGGGAGGGGCAAGTTTGGCTTTTTTAGCCTTCATGGACCATAATAAAAGAAAATACAAAAAAAAATCCATATACTGCATGTCAAGGTCAACATTAAAATTTGCATCTGACCACTGGACTAGACGGGTTGAATCCAAAAGAAACACCCGATATTGTCAAGTGAGAAATTTATAAACTTATTTAAGAAACTCGACTTGGGGGCGAAGAAGGGGTGCATAGTTCTAGATTTTTAAAAATATTCCATTTTTAGATAAAACATTTCTAAAGTCAAAGTAAGGCGGATTGTTTCTTCCGTGAGACCATGAATACCGGACATGTCCGTTAATGGTAATTAATTATTAAGGTTTTTACATGATCAACAGATTGTGTTAAACTTAGTGTAAGTCAAAGGCGAGCAGGGTAAAAGTTACCGAGAGTGGTCTGTACTAAAATACTTATTTATTACGGGGGTTGGCCACAGGTCGTATTATGACGATCTACTCATTAACATGATCTATGATCTTTCTCATCGGATGATTTAGTTGTAGCTGTTTAAACATGAGATGAGAATGTTAATTATCACCCAAACCATCCCATATCGTCGTATCTCGCATCAAAATGTGACATTTTTAATGTTATAGTCTACTATGTAACATTAGAATAAATGTTACACAAAACAAAGAAAATGTTACACACTGCAATAAATTAACAGATAATTAGTAGATAACAAAATTAAACGATCATGTTTGTATACAATTTTTTTTAATTTTTTTTTTAAGTAATAAAGTTTGAGCTACAACATTATATTTGCTGCACGCTTTCGTCGTCTGACATGAGATGTCTTGCTTCTAAATCGATAATGTTGAACATTTTTGATTTATAAGGAAGACATATCTCATGTCAGACGACGAAAGCGTTCAGCAAGTATCTTAATTTGTTTAGGTTTTGGTGCTGGTTTGTCATCAGGAGGTGCTTTTGGTACCCCTGCATTTGGAAGTCAGACGCCAGCTACAGGTTACTTTAATGTTTTGTTCTTACGATTTCTGATTCCCTACACGAAATAATGTCCCCATTGAAGTTATTTATTGCTCCCCCTCCCCCTAAATGTATCCCCCAAAAATGTATTCAAAAAGTTTCACCCTGAAAGTTGAGTACCTCAAGAATAAATTACTGGCGTTGGAAATCCCTTTTTTACTGTATTGGTGGTCTTTTTAACAGAAGTATTTCTTGCGACCTTAGACTTACTCTTCACACTATTATCAATTTATAAATTTCCATATTAGCTCCAGCATTCGGTGGTGCTCCTGCATTTGGAAGTCCTCCTGCATTTGGAAGTGCACCTGCTTTTGGTGGTGCACCCACTTTCGGTTCCAGTCCACCTGCTAGCGCATTCGGTAGCAGCGGTGGAGGTGGATCAACATTCGGTTCTGGATCAACGTTTGGTTCCGGTGGATCGGTATTCGGCGGAGGTTCGGCGTTGCCGTCATTCGGAAGTCTCGCTTCTGGAGGTTCAGGTGCACCAGCATTTGGGGCCGCTCTCGCTCAACCATCTTTCGGAAGTGTAGCTCCTCAACCGACATTCGGAACTGCAGCCCCTCATCCTTCGTTCGGAACTGCAGCCCCTCAGCCCTCGTTCGGAAGTACATCACCCCAGCCATCGTTCGGAAGTGCAGCTCAACCTTCGTTTGGGGGATTCGGAGGTGGTGAAAGCAATCCACCGGCACCGTAAGTGTTCGTCTGCTTATTGCCTTTTCACAGTTAGCAACTCCTCAAATAAGACAATTTTATATGTAAAAGCTTTGCCAGCTCAGTCATGTTTTCTTTACTGAATTGTTACCCCACCTATTGCTTAAGATATAACCCCCATCACAGGGTGACCGCTCCTCCTAAAATTTCATTAACCTAAAATTTGAGCCTTTTTGGGTCCCGACAAAAATAAATAAATAAAATAAGAAATCTCCTAAAAAATGTTGAACAACTCACAGTGAAATCTCCTAAAATCTCCTAAAATTAGTAACCATTTCTTAACGATTTTTTAAAAAATCTCATTAAAAAAATAGAGAGAAAACTTCCTAAAATCTCCCAAAAATTCAGAGAAAAACAGAGTGGTCACCCTGCATTAATGCTTTGATTTTTGAGTCGTGTAGGTCAAAAACCTCCATATTAGTCCGGTCATACCTAGAAGGAAATCATTTTCTACGCTGATTAGGGATCGTTTACTTGTTATATAACCCCCAAAAGCTGATTTTGAGCAATCTACCTACCATATGTAACCAGACGTAACCAGAGGCTATATACCTACCTTTATGCTACGTAACCTTTTAACAAATTAATGACCCATTCCCTCTCCAGAAGCAGGTTTAATTTATAAATTCTTCATAATTGTGCCTGATTTTTACGACATGGGTTACGTAATAATTAGAGTAAAATACCTAAGTACCTTCCATATGCAACCGATCGTAACCAAAACTCGGACACCTACACCTACTACCATATCAATGTTACACGTAATAATTAACGTGAGAATCGCATTAGTACATTTATATGAAAATGTACTGGAAGAGAGTTGATTGAATTCTTTAAGGACTAGGAAAGCTCTATCACGCTATAAATAAACTGTTCAAAATGCTTTCCAACCAGGGGCGGACTCACCGGTGCGCCCTTGCAAAATTCCGTGAAGACTATCTGGGACTATATGGTTTTCTCTTGTTCTTTTTCAATAAACATTTGTTCGAGGTGCGAATCACTTATAACTTTGACTTTTTATTTTTTTCACTTTTTCACTTTTTCACTTTTTCCTAACTTTTTGACTTTTAACTTTTTTTTTGACTTATGATTTTTTTATTGACTTGACTTTTTTTTTTTGACATTTATGACTTTTGGAAAAAGCGGACGTGACTTTTTTGAGTGATCCACCCCTCGATTTGTTGTGGTGATTTGAAAATTGGGATGAATCGGTTTTCTTTCTTTACAAACTTACTTCTGGCATCCTTTGCATACCTTTTTTGGCTCCCCTCGCAGTGGGTTCACAGGTAAAAATTTATGCCCCAGTCCGCCCCTGTTCCCAACGATATATAACAACTTATATCTCGAACTATAATTTGCTCAGGATGTTGATTCCGATCTGTAAAATACACAAAAGTGTTTTTGAATTAATGGCAATTATAATTTATAAGGTGATTGTATTTATACGTTTCACTACTTGTTTTTGTTGGATTAAGCAGATATTTTATAAATGGCGAATCATTGCTGAAAAAAATGTTTGATCGGAGGTTAGTTTTGTTTCACCCTGTATTAAGGCTACTTCTCGTGGTCTAGACTACTTGTGTACCAAATTTCGTGATTTCGACTTAAAAGTGCAGTATTTTGTGCATATTTTGTGCAAAATTCAAAATGCCATTCCTTAGGATTGGGTTTTTATCTCATATTTATTTTTTCATATAATTGTTTTAGTTCTGGTCAACAATTTTCATCATGGAGATAAAAATGGTTTATTTGCAACTTCGTCAACACGTCATGATTTGTTTATTTATGTTGCAACGAGACAGAAGTTGTGGAGAAACGTGTAAACATTTTAAACAGTGCTCTCATGTGCTTCTAATAAGTACATACATACATCATTATGAATCGAAATATATATATTTAAATCAACCTAAAGTGCTTTAATTTACCCCAACAGGGTCCTTAACACAAACCAATGTATATCCTACCAAAGGGGTTAAAACATTAATTAAAACATAAATTATACACCAATTCAACATGTTAGATGTTTGATGGGGTAACAAAAGATATGCTGAACAAAATATTTCTAATAAAAGGAATAACAAACCATGATCAGTTACAAAAGAAGCTCATCAAATGTTTATAGAGCAGTCTTAACATATTTTTATATTGAATGATTGATTAATTATTCTTTAATAGTAAATAGAGAATATTTAAATCAATATTTAAACATGATACTTTCAATTAAATCACACTAATAATTACTATAATAAACTATAATGTTTTACCCCTTAAGTTAGTGGCCAACCTCTACGCGACCTACATGTTGAATTGGTGTATTGGGAAACCTACATATAATTATTTTAAAGACTAGAGCGTCGAGAGTCAAGATTAGAATTCCCAATGTGTCTTCATACGGTATACTGATGAGATTTCTTTAAGTCTGTTTTAAAGTGAATGACGCCATTTGATCCATAGCACATGATTAATAAGGCTACCTGCAGATTGCCACTGACAGAACATAGGATGTCTGTAGATTGCCACCAGGGGGACATGATTTTGTCTGGGGTTGCCACTGACTGAACATGGATTTGATTCAAAGTGAAGGAGCAGTCATATTTTGATAAAAATTGGTATTTAGGGTAACTTCAATACGGAGAATCCAAAAATGGTATTATTTTGAACAATAGATTATGCCTTGATCATTATTTATTAATGAATTTGACAATTTGACGAAGGAGCAGTCATATTTTGATAAAAATTGGTAATCAGGGTAACTTCAATCCGGGAGATCCAAAAATGGTACTATTTTGAACAATAGATGATGCCTTCCTCAATGAATTTGACAATTTGATAAAGGAGCAGTCATATTTTGATAAAAGTTGGTGTATTGGGTAACTTCGATGCGAGAAATCCGAAAATGGCATGATTTTGGACAATAGACGACGTCTTTTTCATTCTTTTAATTGATTAGACAATTCGGTGAAAGAGCGCTCGTATCTCGATAACAGTGCGTAGGGTAACTTTACATTACCCTGATTGGTTAACTATTCTGAATTCTTCTTTAAAAACGGAATTACTTTCAATTAATATACGAACAAGTGCTAGCAAACTAAATAGATTTTAAAACTGCTGGATCGTGCGGGAATAAGAGACCGAGGAAAAAAACCTTTAATCAAGGCAAAGCCGTAAACTTACTTTTAGTCATGATGGACCTTCTAACCCTCGTGTAGATAGTACTTAAAACTTTATTATTAGTGAAGAGAAGAAGAGAGTGAAAATATTCTTTCCAAATATATATTTCATAACATGAAGCCATTTCAAAAACAAAAATGCATTATAGGGGGTTCGTCTATAACCGGACATCGCCTATATTCAGCCAGTTTGAAGATTTGGTTTAATTATTAGAAAAATTTAAAGAAAGTTGACAAGGAGAAAAAAATATTTGCTAGGTATTTATTTATTCTTCCGTTATTAAGCGAAATGTAAGGTGTAGTATGAAGTAATTTTCGAAGTTTTATCTTAAACGATACGCATATAATCTTTTAAAACAGAAAGAAAATATCATTAGA
>JAUKPT010005960.1:0-10109 GCA_032273505.1 Nanomia bijuga | reverse complement strand
TTTGCGAAGTGAAAGTAATTTAAGCTTGGTGCTGGCCAAGAGTGAGCGCTTATTGCCCTCATGAGACACCGACCACTAAATTATCTTCCCAAGTCAACTATAACATGTAATAATAAATGAAACATAAAAAGGAAATAAAACAAAACAAAAAAACAACTTCCCTCTTCAACCACTTTTCAAAATCAAGAAAAATCAAGAAAAAAATCAAGAAAAAAATCAAGAAAAAAATCATCAAGAAAAATATACAATCTACAGTAAATTCTTCACTATCGCAAGAAAGAAGAAAAAGTTTTGAAACAAAGAAAAAAACACTAGATAAACTCTTCGTCGTAATTATCAATCAAAAGTTGTTAATTATTTGCCACCCAAAGTTGAGGTTATCATTGTAAACGGTCCTGGAATTGTCCAAAGAATAAAAACGTTAGATGAGTACTGCCGAAGGAAATAAATTGCGGAAACGAGAGACACAAGAAAGTTGAGGTTAAGTTAATGGAGTCTGTATTTAAGTGGAGGAGAGCATGCTAATTTACAGGAATTCTTTCTCTGGATGATAACAAAACAGAACTGAACCAGTTGATTGCTTCCACGACCATTGAAGTTTGCCAAAATATTGCTACCACTGTTGTGTTAACCAAAGTATCAAAGTATCACCATGTATCAAAGTGAAAGCAGATGACTGAATTTTTATTCATGCTATGGATATGTAACAACTTGGATACAAAAAACTGTGCATAATGACTCCAGTTAGTGGTTATTATTGATCTGTCAGAAGACATAACAGCTAAAATACTAACGGAGGGAATAATATCAGAGGAAGAGATTAGAGATGTTGCTTCAATATGATATTGCAAGGTAAATGAATAACAGCTTACAAATGTCAGATGCCGATTTATTCAAGCATGCGCACTAAACATGTATAAATTACAGAAATAAACAAAATATGATAAAGTAATAAATAAATAGAATATCGTAATCATATCAACACACCCCCATGAGTACATATTCAATAATTCAAGAACACCCTCATGAGTACCAGTATAATCTAATTTTCAATATTCAATTCATTTTATAAATTTACTTCAGGAATTAATGTCACTAATTTTACCAAACAACATTTCTTCGAATCTTCTTAACGAAATCTTTGTAAACGGTTTTGTCATTATATCCGCTATATTGTCATTTGATGGAACATATTCTAAATCAACAACTTTCTTCTGTATAATATCTCGTACGAAATGTAACTTTATATCGAAATGTTTTGATCGCTGGTGATGCACTGGATTTCTGGACAAACTGATCGCACCTTGGTTATCTACGAACATTTTCACCTCCAATGATGTCGTCATCAGCTCTTCAATCAATTGTTTTAAGTATAATGCTTCTTTTGTAGCAAATGATAAAGCTATATACTCTGACTCACAGGTTGATAATGCTACAGTACTTTGCTTCTTGCTTTTCCATGAAATTGCTGGTCCATTTGTGTTTAGAGTAAAGTAATAACCACTGATGCTCTTTCTATCATCTATGGATGCTCCCCAATCTGCATCAGCGTATCCTGAAATTTTGAATACAGGCGATTTTGTGAATGTCAATTTTCTATTAAGACTTCCTAACAGGTACCTGAATACATGCTTCAATATTGACTTATCTATCGGTTGTGGATTGATTAAATGCATCGATAATTTCGTTACAACCCATGACAAATCTGGACGTGTACAAGTCATTGCATATATTATACTCCCCACCATACAACCATAGTCATAATCAATATCATCATAATCACCAACAGTCTTATAACCAGATACTTCGCATGGAGTAGTTCTAGGTTTCGCTTCATCTAATCCAAACTTCTTTATTTTATTGAACAAATAATCATTTTGATCCATAGTTATATAACCATCTCCTTGTTGAAACTTTATTCCAAGGAACCATGATATTTTCCCCATATCCTTCATTTTGAAATTCTGTTTTAACAAGTTCTTAATTTTGTTCATAATAAACATATTGCTTGCCGCGATAAGTATATCATCCACCCAAACTAACACCATTACCATTTTGCTTTCATAATGCATAACGTAAACACAAGCATCACAAATTAATTGGGTAAAACCATTTTCAATGAAGAACTTCTCTAACATCTTATTCCAATTACGCCCAGACTGTTTAAGGCCATACAATGAGCGGTTTAACTTCCACACAACTCCTTCAACAATAAAGCCCTTTGGTTGTCTAACATACAATTCATGATCAATCAGTGCGTTTAAATACGCTGTTTTCACATCCATCTGGTGAATTACTAGATCGAACTGGACTGCAAGCTGCATATAAACTCTAACAGTTGTGAATTGAGCAGTTGGAGCAAATGTTTCTGTATAATCAATTCCAGATTTCTGTGTAAAACCCTTTGCAACATATCTAGCCTTGAAAACATCTTCACCATTAATACCACTTTTCAATGTGAATACCCATCTACCACCTACACATGATTTTCCTTTTGGTAATATAACAGCGGTAAATGTCTCATTTTCTTTCAATGACTTCATTTCGTCTTCCATGGCTTCAAGCCAGGATTCTGCTTCTGGACTATATATTTCTTCATCATATGTCTGTGGAATATAAATACTATTTGCTTTGTAACAATGATTAACCACACAAACACAGTCATTTACAATATATTCATCTAAAATGAGGAGGTAGTCTTCTAGATTCTCTATCCGGATTTCAACGTACATTATTAATTTGTTCAACTTCCTCAATTACTTCAACATTTTCATTAACTGTTACATCAGGATCTTGTGTAGCAACTTCTTCAATTACTTCAACATTTTCATTAACTGGTACATCAGGAGTCTCTTCTGTAACCTCTTCTACTGCTCCACCAGGTAACACATAATTCGGGAAGTTGTCTTCATCATCTGAATCAAAAATTGGATTTGGAATAACTTTACGTTTCACACCATCTACGAGTGAAGGTCTTTTCTTTAAAGTTTCCTCAAATTTTTCAGTAAATGTGACACATCTATGTTTGCTAATTCTTTTAGTATGAACATCGTACACTAAGTATGCAGGACTGCTACGATCGTACCCAACAAATATACCTTTCTTTCCACGTGGTTCAAGCTTCTTAGCATTTTCTTCATATGAATAACAAATTGTTCCAAAGGTATGCATTTTCAGCATATCAGGAGTTTTCCCAGTCATCATAGTAAATGGTATGTTTTGTGTACGTTGATTATAGCAACGGTTTCTAATATAAGCAGCACACATAACTGCATATGTCCACAAACTCTGGGGCAATTTAGCTTCTAGCAAGAGACATCTTGCCATCTCGAATAAGGTTCTCCAGCACCTTTCTGCTGTTCCATTTTGGTGTGGAGATCTTGGTGCTGAAAATTCATGTTTGATGTTATTTTTCAGCATCACTGCTTCAAATTCTTTTGATACATATTCACCACCATTATCACTTCTAAGAGTCTTCACTACTTCACCAATAATCAATTTCACTTTTCCATAAGGAGCTGTGTCAGCAAGAAATTTCTCTAAGGCTTTGGGAGTATCTGCTTTACTCTTTAAGAAGTATACGAATATCGTTCCAGTAAAATCATCTACAATGTTAAAGGCATATCGAAATCCTTCTGCAGCAACTGGAGTAATTGGTCCACACAAATCTGTATGTACTAATTCTAACGGTGACTTTGCTCTCTCATCAGGAGCACGATTGAATGTTTGTACCATTTTTCCAAGTATACATGTTTCACATTGGAATTTTATCTTTGATTTAATCACCATACCTTGAACTAAATTTTCCAACTTCAGCACATCTTGAATATTGCAATGACCCATAATTCTGTGCCAATCATGAAGATCCAATGTTCTTACACTTGTAACATAATCAGTCTCTGTAGTTAAAAAGTCTTAAGTAATATAAGCCTTGACTTTGATATACATTAAAAATAGTGCCATTTTTGCAAACTAGTTCTGCACCATTCTTCGTAAACACTATAGATCCACCATTTCTAGTTGCAGCAGTAACCGAAAAAATATCTTGGGGTAAGACGGTATGTAAAGTACATCATGTAATTTGACGTCAACCAATTCATTATGTTTATCTTTAATTTTTAATAAAACTGTCCCCTTCTTCAAAGCAATATTGTTGGATCTTCTTCCATCAGCCAGTTCAATATAATGGTGTTCTGGCTGGAACGTACTGTTAAATGTAATAAACTTTGAGATATCTGTGATGATATGAGAACTTGCACCAGTATCAATTAATAATGTCTTCAGTGAACTACTAATAACATCATCAACACGACATGCAGCATCATCACTACTACAACTGCCCAATACTTCAGGTATATCACAATTTTCGGTAGATGTAACAGGAGCATAATTACTTTTAATCATAAAATTACTTGATGTACCTGTGCTTTGGAAGAAATTAAATGTGTGTTCATGTTCTCTAACATCAGCAAGTTTACTGGAATCGCCACCACCACCACCATGTTTGTTTTGATTTTGCTTCAGTTGGTCTCTGCAATTGTTTTCACTGTGCGTCGAAGATTTATGGTACTTACACCACTGATTCTTGTTATCAGGGTCTACAGGAGCTTTCTTAACTGAACAACCAGCACTGACATGACCTGGAGCACCACAACCAAAACAGGTTCTAACATATCCTCTTCCACAGCCACGATACCCACCGCCATATTTACCATGTGATTTTAATATTTTGTCGTCTCGCTTCAGAAGAACATGACGCGACTTCCCCGTATCTTCGAAATTGCGGAGCTTCGTTTTGAATTTTGTGAAATCAAGCTCGGTATTCTGTGTTGTCACGACAACGAACGACGAGAATTCTTCGGGAAGACATTTTAACACTTGCGAGATAATTAAACCATCGCTCACCTGCTCCTTCGTTGCTTTCAATGCAGTCGTGATTTTCTCTACTCGAATTATAAACTCGGTAACTGTTTCCTTCTGTGACATCGGAATACAAATTAAATCATTCCACAAGGTTAATATTCGCGGTTGACTGGTTCCCGAATAATGTTGACGTAGGATTTCAAATGCTTTGCGTCCTAAACTAAACCTAAACTCTTCCTCATCGAGGAACTGAATTAATTCTGCGAATGCCATTTCTTGATTCGCTTCATCCTCGGCTGTTTCTCCTTCGGTAGCTGGTAACACATGTTTCTTCAAACCTTTCATCAGCATGTACCCGAGAAAACGAAATTCCCATTGTTCAAACGACCTCTCATCTCCATCGAACATCAACTTTTGCCATCTCCCGGAGGACCCATAACCTATTGATCTGTCAGAAGACATAACAGCTAAAATACTAATGGAGGGAATAATATCAGAGGAAGAGATAAGAGATGTTGCTTCAACATGATATTGCAAGGTAAATGAATAACTGCTTACAAATGTCGGATGCTGATTTATTCGAGCATGCGCACTAAACATGTATAAATTACAGAATAAAACAAAATATAATGAAGTAATAAATAAATAGAATATCGTAATCATATCAACAATAAAGACAGTAAAATTCAAAATCAACCTTTTCACTATGATTTATTGAGATTCTAAAGAAAGTGGAAAAATAGTGATTTTTGCCCAAAAATCCTCCATCTTTAATTTTTCGGACCCCCTAATCATTTTCTTTCTTAATTTTTTTTCGTTTTTATTAGTCCCATCTTCGTGTGACATTTTTGTGAAAAAAGTAGGGGAAAAGCTAATGTACATCAAAAGTTACCATCCAATAAAACAGAGTGATTTTCTTTTCTCTATACAATCCCTATATTTTCACACTTTTCAGGTTTAAGTGAAAATTGTGGGAAATGCCCAAGGGCTGGATGAGTGTTTTTTTTTATGGAAAGTATATATGTTGAAGAAACTTTTGATGCAATGTCCAGCTTTATATTAATTAGTTCCCCGTTTTTCCAATTTTCGGGTAAAAATGACTGTACTATTGAGATTTGATCTTTCCTTTAGTATAAAAAACAACAGTGCTAATTTTATAGAGTTTAGACCAGAATAAAACCCCGCTTTGGTTCTTCTTCAATTTTCACTATGGAGGAAAGCTTATGAATTTCACAAAAATCACTAAAAATGAAAAGATATTGAAAATTGCATAAGTTATTTAAAACTTAAAATACTAGGCAGCCTAACAAAAAAAGTCCTTAAAAGATAATATGGCTTGTCTAAAAACAGAAATATATCAAAAAGGAGATGAAGGTACTCACCAAAGATTTATTTCATAGGGATTGAAATTTATAAAGATATCACATCACTGTCTAAAGTTGAATTTGAATGTTTTTCAATTGATGTGGTGAAGTATGGGAAATTTGGAATAATATTTTTGTGTAGATCTTTGTTTTCTGTAAACATGAAGAGAAATTTTCTTCAGTTGGAATCTTTTCAGACACGTTCCATCCCTGTAATATATGAAGATTGACCTTTTAGAACAGTTTACTGGTAACTTTATTTTTGAACCGACTCGTGATTAAGTGAGGACTTAGAATTGTGAACATAAGGACGAGCCACTTTTCTTTGAAATAGTTTGTACAATTAGTTTACTATCTTTATGGGGTTTTAGTAACATGTCGCTTAAGCATCAATGATTTAAGAAATATTGTAAAGCTACTCTAGTCATAAAATATGAATATATACATATATTGAATCAGATTGTACAGTTTCAAATATAATGTAAGTAGACGTTTAATCAAGCCTTGACATAATTTATCTAAGGTTAGAGTATATTAATTATTAATCTTTATTTACGTTAGCTTGTTTACACACTCATATTTTGTTTATTTTATTATTGCATCTATTGCTATCATTAAAATGATTTGATTAAAAGATAACATAGACATAACAATTGATGATAACAAAAGATATGACGGAGGCGTGTTATTTATTCTGATGACAGATATAACGTTGCATAATGTATTCATTTTCCTTGTTTGATTAAAGATGTAGTATATTGAAAGAAAAAAAGATAGGAGTTCTTTTCTCTCTCTATGTTTTTTGTTTTTCTACTGATTTTTCCAGTTCAAACTTTTCTTCTCTCACCATTTCACCACAGATCAAAATAACATATGTCAAAATCATAACGGGTGATACGAATAAATCATGGTTTTTCCTAATATAGGCCTAAGCGATTTCGAGTTTACCATTCTCTTGTTTCCCTGTATATGTTGTCTAACAGCATGGATTTGTATAACTAAATAAAATATTTTCTGCAGTATTTTAAGAAAAATCAGTTTGATCTTCTTGAATATCTAAGTCATAAGAATTCATATGATATATTCATATATTCACATGATATATTCCTAAAACAAAATGAAAAGGATTCTCTTTATCAACTTTCTTTTAAAGTTATATGCCCTTAAAACTAGGCGGATATTTTAGCCGTAGAAAGTCTCGAAAAAACAGCCACAACTATCATTTTTAATCAATAAAGCTTAAATATAGTCAAGAAAATACCATGTTTTTGTGTTGGTCGCGGCAAAGTCCGTATATACGGACTTTGGTCACGGGGGCGTTGAGTTGTTGAGACAATATTATAGAACTACTTTACAAGTAGGACTATAGTGCGCAGTAACACTCAAATATATACTTGAGTCCGTGGAAGTTATTTCTTTAAAAACAAGCTTACATTTCATTCAACTAAATTCTATACAAATCAAGAGAATACTCAATTTGTCTTCAATGTGATTGCTCAGTTTGATCTTTGGTTTCTCTCTGTTACCAAGGTAAGAGGCGAATGATATCTAGACCATACGCTGCCTTGCATACATGTGTTACATGCAATACATTATATGTCACATCAATGGCAGGTGTTCAGAGAAGCGTGAATGTTGAACGTTACATCATTCAATGAATGTGATGTTCAAGCCTTTCTCTATGTGTCATTAGAAACTTCTTAGAGAGGGTGTCAGGAGATCAAAACATGTAAAACGAACTCTTCAAGTGTTTTATTATAGCGAGATTTACCGCACATATGGCATAGGGAACACAACGTTCATATGGACTCCTCCCTCTCAGGGGATATCACCTCGATCAGCTATTATAAGTCCAACGTAAGAAACTCTATGCCTAGACTCTTCTTATGAATCCGCAATTAGTTTTCAAGTGATTTCACGAGGAATATTATTCTGCAAGACATTTTTATTGATACATGGCGTACTATAATAACAGGGTGGCCTCTTCAGTTTACATAAAAATCTTGTTCAGTGCCTTCCGGTAATTCTTTTGACCTTATTTTTTCAGAGCAAGTTTATATTATCATTAATCACTGTCCACAAAATACTTATAGTGTGAATACACCTTTAGACTGGGGGCTGACTTTAACGCATACGCTCACTTAAAAAAATGTTTTCCCTATTTGACCCCTGTTCGCAACTTTTGATTTTTTTTATACTTGGCACACATAAAGACCATGGTAACATCTAACCGTTGCTAAAACAAGAAGACACAATTTTAATTACTTCGCGAGTTTTTGAATGCTTTAGTAAAACCGAAAGTACCTCATAAGTCCAGGAAGAGTCAACCATTTTATTTGAAAATTAATCCTCAAGACATTATTTGATAATATAAACTTGCTCTGAAAAAATAAGGTCAAACATGGCTTACTGAATATTACACGGCCTGATTATTGAGGTATTTCCCATAAAGATTTTAACGTGAAAAATCTTGCGCACATAGTTATGATCAAAGAGTTAATATAGCAGATAGAATATGTCCTTTCTGATTTTCAGTGTAATTATGCGTAGTATTATCCAATCGGATGATTGATTTAATGTTATGAAACTAAGTCATTTAATTATGATACAGTTAATCTAGTGTGGCGCGAATGGGGAATGGCGAAATTATTCTATTTATTTTATATCATCACCTCATTTGTAAATGTGTTTTTGGTTTAATTTGTAGATAAATGACTATCCGGTTAATCTAGGGATACACCGAGACGAATTGCGAGTTATGATTGGTTAATAAAATTTACAGAAGAGTGAAATTATCTTAAAAATCAAATTTTATCTTTTTCGGCTGATGGACATGGTCATTTTATAAGTAAATAATGATATCGACCAATCACAGCGCGCAATTCATCTCGGTGTATCCCTAGATTAACCGGATGAATGATGCTCAACTAGACTAATGTATATGTGGTGATATATAACATTGAATTGTGGAATTGTACGAATACCCGAGTAAATGCAAACCAAAGACAAATTAATGGTCTGATATATTCAACGAGACATCACTACTATACGAAAGAAATAAACAAGCAAGAGCCATTGGGGCCATCATCATCATCATACAGCTTTTATTTTAAGCAAGATTAAAAGAAGAACGTTTTTTAATCAAGAACTATGACGATATGAGTTTGTCTGAGGTTTTAAACGATTGCGAGAAGTAGCATCTAATTAAAATTATAAGAAATGGTTAAGAAATTGTGGTTCAAAACAAAAAATAGCCACATTAAGAAGGAACACAGATTCTTACCCAAATTAGTAGAGAATATGGTGAGCAAACCAAAGTGTAACAGACTCACTTCTAGTGCTTTTAACACTAACTACATCATCAGAGAAAAACATTTAGAAAAATATGTTAAACATGTTTTTATGAACAAATAATATCAAGACTATATTGATCTTCAAAGAAATTCGCGCCCGGCTCATGGCTGTGATTGTGGACATTCACTGCTGTTTCTATCCTCAGCTCAAGAGTTCTTACCTTGTGTAAAATCCAGTTTCCTGAAATTTGCTGGACATTTCTCTTTCTTTTGGAACGTTAGACATTAAAACACATTTTTATTTTATACCTTTCTCTCTGTTTGATTGTTTTTTCGTCGATGCCTTGTATTTTTTTGTTTATTTTGTTGTCAGTGTGATGTGTGTCGTGATGGCTGTTTAGCCGAAACATGTAGACAGTAAAAATAATTTATTAGCAAATCAATATTGTCTTCGTTTACTTATTAGCTACATTGCTAAGAGATTACTAGGCATCTACTAATAACTTTTTTAGCACCAACTAAAACCATAATTCTCTGACGAGCTACGAATAATAATACTTCTTTGTTTTCTTTTCTAGTTTTCATCCTT
>JAUKPT010005957.1:0-10112 GCA_032273505.1 Nanomia bijuga | reverse complement strand
GAGAAAAACTGCTGATTAATTAACTAATTACGGCAGGGATTTCATAGGACCTGGCTGCTTTCGCCGGTCCAAAAACAGTGATAAATGATATTTTTTTAGTTTTTCAATCAATGTTTAACTATTATCATTATAGTAATCATTTATATTGGTCTGATTCACAAGTTTAATACAGTTTCCAACAGGCTAACATAGTTTATCACTGATATGAAGTGTTGACATCTTCTAATCTTATTTACACAAGTATGAAGAAGTTGACACTAAAACTATGTTAGTCTGTTAGAAACTGTCCTCAACTTGTGAATCAGACCAATAGAAATGACAAAGGAGACCATTATACACCATACAACTTGGTCTTATTCTGTAATAGTGACCGCCTAGGGCCCATTCTGACCAATCCCGCCTCAGAAAACGTTTTCCACAGGGAATTATGACTGATTTTATCTATACTTACCTACTGTCTTGTGACGTCACTGCTCATCTACTCAAGCTAAGGGGCCGTCTCAAAAATATGTTCCGCGTTTGAACAATTTTATGCAATTTTTATCATTCGGTTTATCATGTAAGGCATTTTTTTAGAACAGAATATTTTTTAACATTTATACTTTATGTGATTTGAACGAGTTGAACAACAAGCTGAAGCGAAATAGAAATAACGAAAAAGAAAAAACGATTTTATGCAATTTCGTTCAACATACCAAACAATATCAAAAACATATTTTTGAGAAGGCCCCTAACTCGACAATAGATTAACAAAGACTCTTAAAGACTAAAATTGGGCATAACAATAAGAAAAATTAATATTTTCACCTAGTTTCCGCATAGATGGCTAGTAATGCCCCGAACCATTGGCTGGTTTTAATGGGAGGAACTCTTCTAATTAGAATTTTCTCTGATCTCGCCACAGAATATGAAATTTATATAGTGTCAAGAGTGTTATAAAAGAAAGTATCATAGACTTTTGAGAGAAAAAAACATCTGATGTTTTTTTATCATATCTATATCGAAAAATATATTTATTTTTAATCAATTGAATTAAAGTGCTTGACGAGGAATGACGTCACATGCTCAAAACATTTTTATGCCATAAAACCATGAAAAAACAAACAAAAAAATTAAAAAGTTGATAAGGTGAATTGGGTGATGGATCCGTCCGACCTGTAGAGGTTTGAGGGGCACTTATATTTTGAGTAATGGTCTCCTTTAAATTAAACAAATTTCTAATCCATGTATTCCAATTAGAAGATAATATTTTCATCTTTGAAAAGGAAAACAGATTTGATTAGTATATGGTTTAATTGTCAAAATAAGGGTCGTGACAAAAGATTGCCAATGTATCATCAAATAAAGAATGAAAACCAGTTGCTAATTAAATGATTCAAAAATGAAATAAAATACTAAATGAATTTACTGATAATTTTGTCTACTTTCACTCACCTTGATGATAAGTCCTGATTTTCAATTTAGTTGACCTCTATCAATAAAAGAAGAAACCCTCAATAACAACAAAGTTAACCCAGATGTAAAAGAATAAAGTTGACTTCATGATTTCTTTAAATTTAAGGGTCTTGATTTTTTCATGAAACATTTTCGACTGGAAAACACAAAATCCTATGTCTAAACATTAAAATGCAGTTAGAATAATTTGAAAGTAACAGATTAATGTGCTTAAAAAACGACTCTTTGTCTGCTCCTGTTATACTATTGACTAGTCAAGATCATGATTTGGGGTAAAAATAATGTTTTGAGGATACTGATGACCAAATTCTTTAAGGCTCCGATACACAATCCAATTCTTTGATCCGAGATTGTAAGAATGAGTCATCGAATTGAACGAAAATTGTGTGAAATTAACGATTGAAATTGACAGTTGGACATCAGTCTCTATTATGATGGAATTGGACGAATGAGTGAAAAAAAGTCAGACTTTTTTTCTCCTGATACAATTTTTTTCAAAGGATGCTGACAGTCTGTGAAGAATTTTGTTGATAGTTTGTAGTTATATGGTGGGGCAGTATGCAGATTATCTTTGATTATTTTACATGCATATAGTTGTGTACAGAAATGTAAGAAGTGAGATTTCTTTTTCATACTTAAAACACATAAACAAACATGAATACCGTTAATCCCAAAATTAATGCCCATGTTAATTTTAAAAAAAAATTTGGGGGGAGGCATTTATTCAAAAATTCAAAAACTTTGATAGAAAAGAAAATTATGACATTGGAAAAATTCATCACAAACAAAAAAAGGATCCATCGCAAATTTCCATATTTCTTATGTGAAACGACTATTTAATAAATCTTTTTTTTACTTTTGTTTTTCTCTTTCTTGAATCGGAGCCTTTAGGAAATGAAAAATATCAAATAAAGAAAAGGAACAGACTGAAAAAAATAAAATACATCTTTTATAACCAGGTAAATATTTTTTGATATTAGAAATTGTAAATAACTTATACAGAGAAATATATTTTTTTATGTTTTTAAATCTTCTATTAATTAAAAAACAATATATGTGTACATAAAATACATATGTCCTGGAAGAAAAAACAGCAACATATTTAATATTTCCAACGTTAGATGAAAAACAATTTGAAAAAAGGAAATAAGTCAAACTATAGAAAAAAAATAGAAAATATCAAAGCTTGACTGTCAAGAATTTTCATTACTATAAACATCATCATCTTCATTTTCATAATACGTCTCCAATAAGTAAACAGCTTTATTTCGAATATCTTCATTTTCGTGATATTCTAATGCTTCTAAATATGATGGACCATCACATTGTAAAAACAATCGATTACCATCTGGATATTTAGATACAATCTCTTCAAAGAAATATAAAGCTAAGCACATAATTTCAACATCAGGAAGTTTCAAGAAATCAATAAAACATCTTATTACATTTTCGTCAACAATCAAATCGTAATAAGTTTGTCCATGAGTAAGTAGATTGTATAAAGATATAGCTGCTTCCTTCTTAATCTCATAAGCAGAAGTCAAGTGCCTCACTATGTTCGGTAACAAAAGTTTCACGTCTTCTAAGTACGGTTCTAAATTTATTTCACAAGCAAATATGTTGGATATAACCCAAAGACATTCTTTAGTTAAATAACGTTTTGATGAAACAAGGAAATTGCTGAGAGTATGCATTAAAATACTGTCCTCGATAGATATGACCATTTCAATATATTTATTGTTGTCACCGCTGATAATATTACCAAGACAGCGAAGAAGTGGTGTAACAGCAAAGAGATATTCTTTTTGGTGTGCTCTTACTTTACACAGCCAATGAACTAAATGGCGTATAAACCCTTTGTTAACCAGTACTTCACAATTACTTTCTTTGCTTAGTAAATATGTTAAAAGCCAAGCAAGTTCGCCGATAATATTCAAGTCTGTCGTCTCATTAGATAATTTTGTTAATAAGAGATTCTGTAAGTCAGACTCCATTATATCATTTGAGACAAGTTCTAAACTCCGTGACATGTTACATAGAGCAAAGAAAGAAGATTGTAGTATTCCAACAGCAGTACTCTGCTTAACAAGGTTAATTAAAGGAGGAATAATGCCTTGTGTTTTCAGAACTTCACGTATTTCGTTACTGTCAGCAGCCATATTGCCAAGTGCAAGAGCACTTTGATCTTGAAGTAACTTGCTTCCACCTTGCAAATATGTTATCAAATATGGTGCTGTTGCCATGACAACAGTCATCATATTCTTATGGTCATTAGCTGAAATATTTGTGAAACACCACGCAGCTTCTAACTTAAGTGTTGAGTCATTGCATGTTAAATAACTGACTAATGTATACAACGAGTTATCAACTTCAAGGAAACTATCAACAAAGTCTGATGTATACGAGAAGGCATCACGCAAATACTTCAGTTCATCTTGAGTGTGTTCACTACGTTTTTGAATTCTTTTTGCAACTTCCTTGATTTTTTCATTAGTGTATTGAGGTTCACCAACAGGTAGAGCAGGAGATTGTGTACTGACTTTACAAAATCGTTTCGACGAGACTACTTTGTCTCTACGGTCTCTCCTAACCAATGAAGCAAATTCTCTTGATTTACATTTTATATTAGATAAAGTGGAGCCACCTTTCAGCAGAAATCTTCGATTTTCTTCACCCATTTCAGATTTTTTTAAGACACAATAATCATTTTGTTTTCATCTTTTCTAAAAAATATTAAAAAGTGATTTAGAATATTCAATTATATTAATACTTTCTTATCCAACTGCGATTCTGGCCAAAACTACTTAACTCTGGCCCTACTACCAAAGTAGGACTTTTGCTGTTTTAGAAGTATTTTTGCTATTGACAAAGTAAGTGCATTTCACATTCCTTTTGTATCATTGGTGGTACTTCATGATTTGAGGCAAAAACGTCTTGACTTGATTACAAAAAAATGGATTTAATTGAACATTATATCAACAGTACTAAGATTTCACCATGCCCAAGATGGACATGTCCATCAAATGCACCACCTTAGATTAGATTGAGTAAAAGTTGATAAAAGAACAAGATAAATAAATATTGTCTTTTATGTCAGTCTATGGATGTTCTTACCACCATGGAAAATTAGCCAAAGCATGCTCTTAAAAACCACAAATGCATTGAAGCAAATGAAACCTAAGATGTGTGTTCTACATTATCTACCAAATAGATATGTATCAAAAGTCATTAATGAAAGGACATAACCAGTTTCGTTTAACAGGTATTCAAAACTGGATAGATTAGTCAATCTGATTGGTAACCATTGAATACAGGAGATTCTTTGATAATTTTCTGAATAATCAAACACATCAAAGTAAACGTGTAAACCAAAGTTCAGATTTCTCTGTTTAAATGTATTCTTTCACTACCTCTAGAAATATGATTACATATTACATATTACATAACGTTGATAGATGAATGAAGTAAGCTAATGATAACTGTACTCATTGGGGTAAGGGAAATGGTAAGAAAATTTAAAATTTTTTTAATTTGCAAGTATAGTCAAAATATAACATCATACAAAATTTAAAATTCAAAATCATTGGTTTTCTCCTATCATATATATATATAACCTTAAGATTGACGATAGATTAAACTCAAAGCCCTAGAAAAGATGAAGATTCCACTTTAATTATGAATGATTTATGTTCAAGAAGGTTTGGGATTGAAATAATTACTTCCATACGAAGAGTAGTACTAGTGTGGTTCATTCATCTTATATAATCCTTCGCATGCTCTTCAAGAAAATAAGATATGGGTGGGTACCTCTCAAAATTATTGAAATTATTACATTAAGCTGTTTGGCAGTTTTATTCACAAACCACTAACTAATTGATCATCAAGTTCATGAAATGTTTAACGTTTTTACTATTATTAGATAATACAGATAATAAAACATGGGAGCTCTTATCAATATAAGAAGCTTCCATTCTTTATCATACTTGTATGAAAATGGTTTAAGTTGAGGCCTATGATAGGGAGTCTGGCAGAAGCATTTTTATTAAAACCTTGGTGAATGTTTCATTTGGTATACCTATATCAACAACATCACACATCAATAGACCTTTGATGAGACTATACAAATATAACAAGGTCCATTAATCAAAGGGAATTGAAATGGTTTACAATAACTTAAGTTGCATTCAAGTTTTGTCTATAATGATTTGACTTTAATCGGGATGGGTTTAGTACTTTCAGTCCAAACATTATGTCAAATTCGCCATACTTATAGAAGATAACAAACATTTTGAAATGTACTTGACTGTACAATTGGGAAATCAGTCAATTTTTGGCGTTTGTACCCCTGAGCCAATCAAGATAATTTATATATTTGCTCCTTAGATGGATAATGGTGAATTTACAAATTTCAAGCCTCTCTTAGCAAGTACAGAATTTTAATGAAATGTTAGGTTTCAGATATGAGCAAAGATCATTTGGATTGTACAACGCGGAAATGTAACATTTATCATGTATGAAAAATAGCAAAAAATTGCAAAAAAAATTCCTATATGTTTTGTTTTAACTTTTTTTTTTTGCTTACCACCTACCTACCTATAGACTGAATGGAAAGTACTTATTGTTATTTAATTAGATATCAAAAAGATTTTTGTCAAGATAGATTAAGATAAAGTTTTAGAGTGACCCTAAAGGTTTCAGTATCTATTTTCAGAAAAGAAAGTTAACATAACAAGATAACAAACTGAAACCCAACCCTGGAGCTGGAAGCCACACCTTTTCAAAATGACAGTCTGAAGTATAACCTATGAAGTGGTTTGAGTACTAAAGTTAGGTGTGATCTAATAATGATAAAAATGGATTCAAGAGTTGATTAATAGATTTTCACAGGCATATTTGTTTTTGTGTTTAAACACCTGCAAGTTTCAGTGTGCAATCTAGACTAATAGCACCAAAAAATAAACTTAATACCCTACATGGCTAGTGGTCAGTAATCAGCTGGCACTGGGTGGAATACTAGATGGGACTTGAGTCATTGATTCGATAAGCACATAATGAGCTTGTGCATGGCTGTTCCATCATAAGTACAAACCTTAACTTTAAACCTAGAGACAGATGCAATGAAGGTGAGACCAATTATGATACAACCATTCATTTAAAGGAAGAACCACAAACATGTACATGAACAACCCTTAATTTGTATTTGATTGTTTTTTTCGTTGGATGCTTCCTGTTTCTCCCAACATACTTAGCCCATCTAAGAAAAATCACTAACATTTAATTAAGCATTTACTTAGATATCATTATATGATCTAACAGTGTCCACTATACACGATTCTTATTCAAATGGACAAAGGGCAAGACCAATACCCACCTATCTTTGACCTTAAAGATTCGATCTCTTCTAGATGTGTCTTTACAACAAACAGGAAAAGCATGAGACATGTAAGTGAATATTCATGGCAATAGTAAAAATTGGTCAGGATAATACAAATTCAATAATGAAAAATAAAACTTCAAGATTTGTTTGAATGTGAAAAACTAGCCTTTCATATTTGAAGAACATTTTGTGAACTACATTGCGTGAGTGGTTTGTTAGATAAACTTAAAACGATTACACATCAAAGACATGAACTTCAAGTTCAACCACCAGAATATATTAATTATGAATTTTAACATGTGTAATTGATTTAATTATAGCAATGAGTTATACTGCAGAATAATTTTTATATTCAACTTGATACTTGATTCTTTGATTAGAGAATTATCGTTCATATTGCTATTCAATCCACTCAAAACAATAAAATGCTAGGTAAGTAGAATATAATTTTAGGTACAAAATATTTCCTTCTATATTGGTTTGGAATAAAAAAGAATGAAAATTTGCTATATTTCCGGTGAAACTTTTACATATAATTATCTTGATTTTTGTTTACTAATTTCATGTCTATCATGAAATTGTCATATACTTTCTGTAGAATAATCGTTGCATAACTGTCTAACAGCTAGAAGATAACAGATAACATATCAATAATTCAAGTTAATTTGTATTGACTGTTGTTGGACAGTAGATAAAAGAAATTGGCAAAAAAAATTGTGATCCTAACTGAATTGAAAACCTTATCAAATGCATTCAATTATGCTTTAACAGATTATCAAATTCAGAAAGGATCAACGTGGCATGAAGCAACTATTCAAATAATTTTTCATTAGAATATTACACCTGAGATATGAAATGTCCACAACTAGCATAGAAGCGAAGAGAAATATGGAATTTCATTACTGGAACCATTAATATTGGAAGGAAAAAAAACATTCCTATTGTTTTAAATAAACAAAAAAAGAAATAATTTGGTAAACAAGCAAAAAATTTTGTAGGTATACTCAATTTAATGCAACTTTCCTGCCTTTGACCTCGCAATAAAATATTAAGCCAGAGAAAAGTTAATACCGAGAAAATAGGAGCAATAAATTTAACATCAAACAATACAAAAGAATGAGGACCAAAGTCAGAGGGAATACTTTTTACAGAAATATCTATCATAAATAAGGACTTAATTCCTCAGAGAAGCAGTTTAAATTAAAACATTTAGTGATTGGCTTATTTCTATTAAATTATATCATATCTTCTTCATGCACTATAAGATACAATTAACATTTACATCAAGTCCTAAAAAAGTATAATTAGAATACTTTGGATTGTCTGCTCATTTATCCTATGTCCTATCTTGTTGATAAACAATGCACATCTTGACAACTGATTGATACAGACATCCCCACCCACTATTCCTTATTACCAGGGTGAAGTAAACATCTATATTCAAAAAACATAATATTAAAATTTCATATTTTCTATACATTGATAACATTTTTTTTATTTCTGTATTCACATTTTGTTTAGAGACGTGTTAATTACTAAGGTGTAACAGATTGTTACCACCTTATGTTGTCCGCTACTAAGCTGATCAAAGAAATTGCACATCGAACTTGTTGTATCACAAGGTAGTATAATGGTTAATATTTTATCAGATTTCTGCACAATCCATTTATGAAGTGGTTTTGTAAACGTCAATGAGTAGTCCTATTTAAATATATGTCAGCAACACGTGAATTAATTTGTTTGTTTGTCTTAAATACATCTCTGTCAGCAAGACAGGATACTGCACATCTACTTCAATAGATATTTTATCAGACATCACATTGGAAGTATTCATTAATACGTAACACAGTTAGTATTAATTAGGTTACAGAATTACAGGTCAGTTTAAAAATTTAAATAATTTAATGTTAAGATGGAGTGGTATAGATAAACAAAAATTGACTATGATTCAACTAACTGGTAGTTCAACTTTAAAAGATACAGGTAGATTTAAAAGACTTTGGTAGGTATATTACAGTTTTTTGTGCCAGATTTCTTGAGAAATGTTATTAGAAAGAATAGTTATCAATGATCCATATAAAATACTATGCTATTAGTCACCTAGAATAAAATTTATTTTTCATGTTACAATTTATGATGACAAACATAATTTTAAGCATTCCAAAAAGTATAAATCAATTCTTAAAATTTCCATTAATCCTCAGTAAAAACAAGTTGTTTATTATCTAGAAATAATTAATAAGATTTGGTACTATTAATTCAGGTAAGCCATAAAAAATTGATTTGCACTTCATCTCCAGTTTTATTTCTTTCTGATCTTTTTCAAATTACATATGAACATTCTGCATCTAATAAGATCCAGCAATATATATCCGAAATACTCAATACTTAAAATAATCAGATATATCTACTCTTAACCCTCATCAACAATTCATGTTATAAACTTGAAAGATCAAACTACAATCAAACTTCAAAGGAAGATGGGGTTTCTCTTAGCAATATAAGCTCATCTGATGTAGTGGATTAGCTTACACTCTAGTGAAAACAAAAATAGTATTAATGAAAAATTAAAAACACTTAGAAGTTAAGTTTTATATTCAAAAAGATTCTTTCCATTTCATGAAATAAATTTGTAAAAAAAAAACTATCTTCAAAAATACAAAATTGATTTGACAACTTTATATCTATTTATCTTCCTTCTTCTTCATCCTCATCTGTTTCTGCATTTTCATCATTTCTTCTCTCTTTCTTTTGCCACGTATGTGAGTACCAAGTCTTTTCTTGGCAAATTTGAGACAACGTTTATCTTTGTTTAATTTTAACAACTCAAGACATCTCTTTTCATATGGAGCGAATCCAGTAACATCTCTGACCAATTCTCTGATAAAAGCTGCTTTGACTGTCATTTTTATATTTATTTACCTCCTAAATTGAAAAATAACATTAGATTATTTTTTTTTAATTTTGACAAGTTAACACAATCAACAACCAAGAGATTTTTATCAAGGTTTACAGACTTAATAAGGTATATAGATTATACATTTATCCAATAGTTTGTTCCAAAATTAGATGCACTTCTTACATCCCCTGTTATTTTTAAAAGGCCCAATGAGAGCACTTGGATTAATGAGCCAAGGGGCATGCAATTGGTATGTGAAAAATACCAAAAAAATTAATGAATAGCAGCTATATGAAATAAAAACTTTTATTTTTTGAACTTCACTTTTCTTTACGCAAAAGGCCATTTAGCGTGACAACATTTCGCACTTTATCCCACTAT
>JAUKPT010005956.1:0-10112 GCA_032273505.1 Nanomia bijuga | reverse complement strand
ACAAATCATGAAGAAATAAGCCTCATATTATAATCCAAACAAAAGATAACTTTTTTTTTCTTCTTGGTTAAAATGTATTGAAAATGTAGGAAAATTCGTACTTACCCCTGACAAAAGTCTTCTAACTTCTGACAGGGGGGTCCAATTGACTTAGAACCTTGCCAAAAGGTGTAAAACTAAATAATAATAAAAGTCAGAAAAGGACAAGGCTTTATCTTTTTTCATTATTGAGTTATTGAACAAAAACCAGCAGGGGGGCGGATCCCCCCCCCCAGTACGTTTAGGGTTAACCTCGTCGTGAAGAGCCCCTCGCTTAATCGCTATTTACCAATTATTTAACTTCTTTTAACTATTTTTTTGCTAGGCAGACCATTTGATTAAATTGGTTACACCTCACAATTTTTTTTTTTTGTGGCCTCATTTGCCAAGTCTCATTTCCCCGCTCCACCAACGCAAACTTATCTTTATAGTAAAGTTTATTATTTTTTCCCTGCCTTTTAAATTTTTCTCGATCTTTATTTTTTACGATTGATCACGCTGATTGGTCACTTTTCAGTGTGGGAATCACCATTGCGTGTTTATTTACAATATTTGATTTTAAATTTCATAATGCACATTTACACAAACATTCTAAACTCATGTATCATGCTTACTGCTTACCGCACCTGCCTTGCTAGCCTGGCAATTTTCACGACGAAGAAACGTATGTACATTTTTGTTTGTTGTTGTGATTTTGATGCTAACGTTATGTAGAAATATGGTTTTACCATATAGTAAGCCATCTTAAAAAGTCTCTATGTGTTTTGCATGAATTATATTGGGGGATAGTGAGTGTGTTATTTTCTTACTCATCTGTGTCGATGCTCATGATTTGGAATTGGGACACGGGTTTTCCATTTATGGGAATTATTTCTGCCCCATTCTCTATCTTAATGCTAGGATCACTCTTCATTACCAAAGTATGTCCATTTACTAGAAGATTTTTTTTATTATCCACTATATGATTAATAAAAATAACAAATAACTGTAGCATAGAACTTCCCTGTTTGCCCTTCTTGGACCAAAAATATTATTAACAGATACCCAAAAAAATCTGGATCCATATTATCACTACCCCTGAATGTCATCATAGTTGACTTTTGGGTACTGCAGGTCGTTGATTCTGGTTGAATATATTGTAAGGAATATCTGGTTAGGAGACCAATTTAAGTTTTCCAATGATGGGACTCACCTGATGCCAGCTGTACCAGCTCTTATATTTTGCTGCCTGTAGTTGCCACATTCAACATCTGTTACTTACTTCGACTGCAACTGCTTTTTGTCAAATTAGTTCAATTTATGTTGAATTGTGTTTGATTATATTATTACATAATTATGTCGACTTATGTCAAAGACATGTTGAATTTGGTCAAATTTCGTTGAATTGGATGAAATGATGGACAGTAAAATGTTGAATAATGTCAAATGATGTTGAATGATGTCAAATCAGTCTAAATTGTCTTACTTGCAGCAAAATGCTGCAAGCAAAATGCTGCTTAAATTGTCATAGCCAAATTAGATCTGCATTCCCACAGGCATTTAAAGCCCCTGATAAAAGACTAATATTCTGATGATTGCTGAATGATATGAACTTAAGTAACACATATTTGAATGCATCTACAGGTACGTTTACCCTTAGGGGTAGGTGTTTTTTCTATCGACAAGTTTATATGAAAAGGACACATTAGTGTATGAAAATTGAAAAAGTCTAACAGGCCAACCTTTGGGCTTATTGTGTCAATTAATAAGAAACAGTTTCCAGCTTCTTTTAAGTTTTTGATATTTTGCTTTGAATGAAAAAGCAATTTTCGCTAGTGTACCCCTGGTGGTAGGTGCATATTTGTTACTATTAAACAGACACCCAAGCTGCGATAATCATGTTATTATGTCTCATCACACCATATTCATTCAATTTTAACTAATTTTGGCTTCACAAATTTTTGATGTTTTTTTTTCAGAAAAGAAATAGGGAATTAAGACCACCGTTAAATTGGAATGTTGAAATTGATGCAACAGATTAATATTACATTAAATTGTTCTACAAGTATCCCCTTGTATTGAAATCTTTTATGTCTTTGATTATCTATTGTTGAGAACCTAATTTGTGTTAAAAAACAATGAGGTGTGAAGATTAATGATTTAGTTTACTTTTTTGACATTTTTCACAAAAAGCTTGTTTCAGAATCAAATACTGTGTAATTATATGCATAATATGATTCATATGGATTTCAAGATATGAAACAGTATGACTAACATTCAGCTACAGTAAATTATATATGCAAGTTTTCCCTTTTTACAGCTTTTCTACCCCAAGTTATCTCTTTTTACAGCTTTTATATCCCAAGTTAATGTTGTTTGTTTCTGGTTTTTGGTTTGCATTTATCATGGAACAGGCATTGACTGTATTTTCACCTAGATACTTGTGGGCTTGTAGTGTAGTGAAGATCAATTTTACCTCTTGTTTGTGTAGTACGGGATTGATTCTGGCTCTTGCCATCTATTTCTCGTGTCAATATTTTGGTTTAGCGTTATGAGTACAACCATTCGGGAATATTGTGATCGAGAGAAAATAACATACTATGTGAATTGATCAAAATGGCAATTTTTTTGTACAAGGTTACCAAAGATTACTTAAGATTAACCGGATTACCAACTAAAGACTTATTGCTGATGTCAGCAAAAAATATGCTAACTATTGGTAAATCAGTAATGAATCTTCAATACAAATTGGTTAGACTTGCATCATACCAAAACTAAGAAATTGGATCATTTTTAGGGAAAATAAGTAGGTGGTGTAATTTTACACCCCCAATAAACGACGTATGGAAAAAAGCCCAATAAAAACTAGGTTAATATAAAAGGTAAGAATTTTTTGCAAATGGGAGTGAAAAACTTTTACTGTTAGTTTTATTGAAGGATTCTCTTACCTCGGTAGCTATGGTAGAGCAAGAGACTTACACGCAAGAAGCTAGCAAGTATATGATTTGTTCAAGTATATTTGATTTTATGCTAATATATATATTTATACATAACTCAAGCAACTGGAAACAGACAACATAATGAGATAATAAAACAAAATAAAGCAGAATATAATAGAAAGTGAATATGAGTCAAAATGTCCAATTATCCAACTAGCCAAATGTCCTATTTTAAGTATGAACTAATCTTAAATATGTATTATTTTACGATGTGTCAAATTTTCGTAAACTTCTTTGATTGAATGAGTCCAAATCTCTAGTTATCTAACTATCTAAATGTCCTTTGAAAGTATGTATTATTTTCGATATGTAGAATAGTTATAAACTTTTTTGATTGAATGAGTCCAAATGTTTTGTAATATGGATATTTACCAGTTAAAAGTAGTTGATATTACCAGTTACCGGTCTGCAGCCCGTCAAACATGATGATCAATAAGAATAAATAAAATGTAGCGATACCTTGATGATTGATTGTGTTGTAGTAGTTGTAAGTGAGTTATTCCTACTCCTTCACAGTTTCAGAGATAACTAATCTATAATAGTAAAAAAAATCATTTTATACAATTACTTCAAATGTTGAAACCTTATTCCAATTCACTTAATTATATAATTTGCTATTGTACTTTGATCACCATCTTTGACACCTGTGAGCTCTTGCTTGTCCATAACAGACCAGCCACTGTTCAATTACAGAACACTTGAACTAGTAAAATCTAGACCCTGAAATAATTGACTGTTCAATTGCAAACTAGTATTCTGAGATTCTATAATATTGTGTAACTTTAAGTTAGGCCACACTTTGGAAGACACAACACACAGAGCCAAAATAGAAACAATTAGTATTTCACATTCGACTTTCATAACCTATCAGGATAAGAAGAATTTAACAATACTACATTATCTCAACAGGGAGGGTTAGAATTAGCTAATTTCACAGAATTTAATTTCGCGAAATGGTAAATTTCCACCAAAATGCTCAAAAAGCTTAAATAAATAAGAATAATGAGGACTACTACGGGAATGGCCAATTTATACGTGTTTCAAAGAATTAAATTTCACACTAAAGGGCCAAGTAAATTCAGCCAAAATTTTTTCTGTAAAAATGTCTTACCTCAAGGTATGTACTAAAGATAATTCAAATTTGTGAAATATGATCATTTATTTATTTCATTACATTTACTAATATTTATTTATTCATATTTTGGATGATATGTTGAATGAGTAGAATATCTTTGTCTTTCAAATATACATGAAAATACAGATGAAAATACAAAAAAGTTTACTTTTTTGTATTCAGTTGTATTTTTATTACTTGTCATTAAGAGATTATGGTAGCAAAAGCTCAACTTGAAAATGTGACAACCTTTACAAAAGACATAAAGTATGGAACTAGGTAGTGATAAGTGTGCATATATCAATATTGAACTAGGTAAAAAAGTGTCTTTAGGTGGGAAATTTGAGATCAATGGATTTGAACTTAACAAACTTGAATGTGGAGAAAAATACAAATGAAGACGTCGGATACGATAACGTCTTAAACAAGGATGGTGTCACCAAGGAATACTAACGCCGTATACGCCAAATATGGACATCTGAACTATATAGTAAGAACAAAACCATAGCTATACCCGTGATCACACCAAACATCGATATCCTTGTTTGGACAAAAGAAGAAATAGAAAAAGTAGACTTAAAAACCAGGAAAATACTTACATCGACTGGAAGCTTTCACATCAACAGCGATATAGATCGGCTTTACACACCTCGTAACAAGGGCGGGCGTGGACTAAATAGCATTGTTGACATATATATCTCGAGGATCGTCTCTGTAAATCAACACCTGGAAGAAGTTGCACCTTCAAATATCTACATAAAGCTGTTTGTTAAACACGAAAAAGAAGGATTAACGAGAATTACTGAACAACTACAGAACGCTTTCGAAATCGATGTGACAGAAGCAACAACACCCAAAAAACTGTCTTTCGATATCAAACGGAAAATGGAGGAAAATCACACTACTACTTGGAAAAATAAATCACAACACGGGTACCTATTTAGACCCAGAGAGAACGTTGCACAATGTAATGAAGAAGCTACAAATATGTGGATGCAGAAATCAACATTCTCCTCACATGTAGAAGGATATCTGTGCGCTATCCAAGAAGAAGAGATCTCGACACGTGCTTTGAAAGCAAAAAGATCGAAGGGAGACGAAAATCCAAACTGTCGTCTATGCAAGAATAACAAAGAGACAATCCAACATATTGTGGCTGCATGCTCTCATCTAAGTGCATCTATGTACTTACCGATGCGCCATAATAAAGTGTGTAATGTTATATATCAAAACATTATCGATAAAGACTCTACGAAGAAGCGACAGCCTATTCAGACGTACTACGCAAATAATGAGATTGAAGTCTGGTGGGATACGAAAGTAAAAACGTTGACCAAATGTCCACATGACAAACCAGACATTGTCTTATGGAACATAACTGAGAAGAAATGTCATGTGATCGACATATGTATATGCTTAGACGTAAATATTGAGAAGAACATCAAACTAAAGAAAGACAACTATTTACAACTCATAGCAGAACTAAAACGGTTATACGATGAATATACCTTTGAAATTGTCCCCATTGTGTTAGGAGCAACTGGACTTGTAAGAATCGGAGTAAAGAACATTCCCGAAGTAACGAAACAATGTCAGAAAGGGGCCAGTAGAAATTAATGTTTTTTAGCCTAATTATTCCGAGAAACCTAATTTTTTCGTGTTCGTCGTATATGATGTTTTGATCTGAGATTTGAAAAATGCATGACGCGTTACATTTTGAATGTTTCTTCTTCTACATTCCCTGCATCAATTTGATTGGTCTGTATTCAGTGGCGGATCTGAACCTTTTTCTGAGTATCTTTAAAAATGATTTTGCTTAAGATTGGTCAGATTTCAGGACTCATTTGTGTTATGGTATCTTAATTCCACTCAAGAAATAAATATTTTCTCTAAAATGAATGTATTCATGAGTGTATTCACTGAATAAACTCCAGATCCGCCCATGTGTATTAGATTATACATTGAAAAAAATACAAGTTTTTTTATACAAGCAATCATTATAAAGCAACTTATGCTCAGATGCCAAAAATATTAAGCAACCTTTGGCGCTGAGCATCTGAACCTAAGCAACCTTCCTCAAACATGATAAGCAACTTCGAGGCTCAACATTTCTACAATTTTGTTTCACCAAGCCAAGAATATCAATTCTGCAATGTTTTAAAACGGTTCCGGTGCATATTGGTACCTCACACTCACGTATCACAGGCGCACGCTTTATGTTCTTCGTTTGTGTGGAAACATCTCGTTTTCGTGAAATGCTGTGTGTCTTACATTATATAATCACACACACGCTAATGTCATATTTTTTTATTATTTTTATTAAGGAGCTTCTAAGCAATTTTGAGTCTCAAAATGGTGAAAAGAATTAAGCAACTTTTGGGGATGGGGCCGATCTCAAGCTGCTTGTATAAAAAAAAAATGTACCAAACTACAAATATTCATTGATTTTAAGACTACTAAAGATGTCCATGCGATGGAAAACACATAGTTCAGAATGGTCACATTACTACCCCATCATCAACAAAGAGACTGCGAAGTACAAAGTACATCGAAGTCCCCCCACCACAACAAATCCTCCCACCACACTACTTCTCATGCCATGTGAGGGAAATTGGGTAGTCAGTTGATAGGTGAGACTTAGCCTTTGCCTCGATAAGGACGTAAAGAGCTTGTGAAGTGCAAACTATTAACCATTAACCATTAGCTGTGTATATCTTAATCACTTATCCTTATTAATTGTTATATATTCGATAAAAGTTAAATTAGATGCCGAGAAATGTAAAGTTTTATCAACTGGTTTTTACTGTTACCTTAAGCAAATTTTGAATCTTTATGATTCACTTTGAGTCACTGTGGTGGGCCAATACGAGCCGTGTAGAGCCACTAAAAATTTTTAACGATATTTCTTGCGGTTTACATACATAGTTTTGTTTGGTTGTATGATAGTTTTCTCAAAACATTATTTTCTTAAAGATTTAACTGTAAATTTGAGGAGACATGTTTCGTAACTAATATTGATTTTTATCTTGTCCAGGGTGCGACTGATCAAGAAATCAAGAAGGCATACCGTTTGAAGAGTAAGAAACTTCATCCTGACGTCACGGGAGGTGACGAAAAAGAATTTATCAAGCTCACTAAAGCTAATCTGGCGTAAGTGAAGCGTTTCATTCATTGAATGACCACAATACTTTTCACTTCTGTAGTAAGAAAGGGATAGTTTCCTAGGGTGTCTCAACCCCCACCAAATTTAACCCCCACCTAACGATACTCGCCCCCACTTGGGTTTCAAGAGTTCAACCACAGGCATCCGAACCAAACCTACCAAAGTTGAAAATAATAGTATAGTAATATATTTGAGTGAATGATAAAACACAGTGTCTTAAAACTAAAATAGTATTTGGAGAAATGTAAGATGATCTTTAATGTCAAAGATAAAAATTGATTATGATTTGAGATAATTGTCAACTCCCACCTAATAAAATGTACCCCGCCATTCGACTCAACCCCTACCTGGCTCTCCAAATAACCTCAACCCCCACCTTTTCAAAAGCTTTGGAAGAAGTCCCAACCCAAACCCCCAACCTAAACCCTAACCCAAACCCTAACCCCAACCCAGACCCCAATCCCCCAACCTCCAGCGGATTGGGACGGGGGGGGGGACTATGTAAAGCAATGAGTAATAATGTTTTATTATTTTATCCACTCATGTACTTTACGAACCAGAAAAATCATCTTGAATAGGTAGCCAATGAAACGCCCTGTCCAGAATATCCGGAATTTCCTGGGATTAATTTGACCTCTTCAATATATTCCCATCAGATACATTTTGCCGAAAAATCACACTATTTTACCATAACGGATTTTCAAAAACCTTTTTTTCTTCTGTAGCGGAAAGCTTAACTTTTTTCAAATCTGTTCATTATTTGCGGAAATAAGGTCATTTTTGTAAAAAATCACATGGTAATTGTCAAAAAAAAAATGAAGAGAAGGGTATCAAATTCATAGGTCAAGGGTAGAGGTCTAAGTGAATATTTTCATTGAATGATTCAAAATCTTCTCAATAATTTCTATTTTTTTCTACCGAATAATTTATTAGTGATGAAGCGATATCTTGAAGATTTTCGGTTGTTTTTGACTTAGAGAAGCAATTCATTCAATTTATAGGTATTGGGAGAATGAAACGAATTTCTATCCTTTCCTTTTTAAGGTGATAGTGTTTATTTAGTATTTAGGTTCACTATTAACCTTATAATTAATTTTTAGTGTCCTTTCAAACATTTACAAACATTTTCAACAATTTAGTAAGAAAGGGTTATTTCAACATTGACCACCCTCTTATCATTTTGTAGTTTAACGGATCCAGAGTCGAAAAAAAATGTTCTCGATTACAATAATCCTGATGGTCCTTCAGGTAGGGATTTCTTTTGATATGTGTTAATCTATTCCTCTTTTCGGTTTCTTTCCTGACGAACAAACAATATTTTGTATAGTTTCCTCAAAACATTATTTTTTATCGAATATTTCACAGAAATAGATAAATACATGCAGTTATAGTATTAATTAGAATTAGATTACCAAGAGGTTTAGTTTTTCTAAGTGAAGGGTGAAATTCGAATATCACTGCACTTTTTTAACAAACCAAAAAATTGCATGTTGAACTTCAGATATTTGAACTTTCTTATCTTTATGCATTATTTCGATATTCACCATCATCCTCAGCTGGTAGGTCTATTAGACCGGTCCCATCATGTTTTTAATGGTTTCTTTCCTTTTATTGTACTGTATTTGACAAATAAGCATGTATTGAGTTATCTTCAAAAAGATGTAAAACAAATCGTCCTTTCCCCTTGCTTTCATGTTGTTCGCATCGTAACTGAATTGTTTCTTGGTCTTGATCGATAAACTTCTCTTTAGCTGCAAAATTTGGTATTGCCTTACCTTCTTGGATTGTTGATAAAAAGAATTCTGCATGGGTACTAGCGGCCTACATGTTAGCGTTTATAGTTATTCTACCAATTGTCGTGGTGAGTATTTTATTTTATTCTACTTCTGCTTGAAATCAATGCAAGTGTAATGTAGATAAGGCAGAGAAATTTTGCATCTCAAGTATTTAAAAACTACTCAAAACTGACAGACAATTTGCCGACAAATCAAGATTTGCAGACAAGATTCCCAGGGGTACAGGGGTGTAATACCTCCCCCAGCATTCCTCTGTCGCCATATGAGCCTGTTACAAATTATTCGTCTTGAATGGGGATTAGATGTATTACTGAGCAGTTAAGGAAATTATAATTAAATTTTGATTCTCTCCCATGCACATCTCAGGAATAATAAGTTTTCTCATGTTAACTAATGAGCAGACATTGTAGGCTGGCAAACAAACCAATTATTCGATAACTTGAACAGTTTAAATCAGCTTTATGAGAACTCTTGAGTTTAGATTTCTCACTCATTCTACTTCGTTTGTTTTTTGCTATACTGATGAAATAATCACTATTATATTAGTCCGGTAGCTATTGTTACAAAAAAATGCCTTGGATTGGTGACGGGCCAAAAACAATTGGAACGGGTCTGGGACATTATTCTGAGTATAAATTGTCTTACTAGCCGTTCTGAAGTGACCAAAATGGTGTCCTCCATCCAGGAAGTATTTGTGTTTTATGACGTCATAGCCCGTAGAGAGGAAAAAAATTTGATTTTTTCTTTTTTACCTGATAGAGAATTCAAAATGGAGCAAAAAATAAGACCTATACTTGCAAATGGTCAGGGGAGGAGTTATTTAGCTCTAAAAGTGTGATAATGACGTCATCAAAAATTTTTTTTGCTGTTTTGAGTAACTTTTACCGCGGACTACTAGAATACGCGGACGGGAAACTCGCGTTTATGGGGAAAAATTAATGGAGGCCATTAACTTTGATTTACGATCTCTCGAGATTGGAATGATTTTTTAAGTTACTTTTTTTTTAAATAAAAGATAAACT
>JAUKPT010005954.1:0-10113 GCA_032273505.1 Nanomia bijuga | reverse complement strand
TTCTAGAGATTTTTCCACCCCCCCTACTATTCCTACCCGTCTATTAGAGAGCAGAGAGTACTTGGTTTGTCCAAACACACATCCAATTTAGGGACCTTACTTGAACTTGGGCGGGTACCAAGAATTGGGTAAGAATTCGAAATGAGATGAGAAACTACTATCTTAATCTCTCTTTTAAATATGCCAATATAAACTCCTTAAATTGGAGAACGGGAATCGAAAAAACAATTACAGATATTGGGTGAGGGTATCTTTCGAGAAAGGGAGCAGAAGGAAACATACCTTTTACCTTAGAACAGCGACTAATCGATATTTTTCACAAAGAAGCTTTCGGTGACATAAAGATTAAAAATAGTAAACAAAAATATGTATCAAAAACTACCTCTTGAAAGCAAAAAATATGAACCATCGAAAAGTTTAACACAACTTCGTCTCTCTAAATCATAAACTAATGATGGAGATAGGAAGGTATCAGAAAATTGCTCCGTCAAATAGGTCCGGTAATTTTTGCGAAAACGAAGTTGAAGATGAAATTAATATTATTGTCAAATGCAAAATATACTCCCGCCTAAGAAAAGAAATACTAGACAAATACTGCAAAATAAACTTTGATCACTATTTGATTAAAGAAAAATTTATATTCATTCTCACAAATAAACACCTCGAAACAATGGTAGCAAAATTTTGTTCCCTTGGAAACAAATTAAAAACATTCTTTTTAAAAAGTCCAAAAAACTTTACTTGAGATATTTATTAAAAAACTATCAAAAACTGACAATCCGTCTCTCATGTAATTGTTTGTGTTTCTTGTTTCCTTTTGGTTTTATTTTACGGGCTTCATCATTTGTAATTATTTATGTATTTACTTAGTTTATTTTATGCTACTTTAGTCTTTTTTGGTATTATACTTCCAAGCCATTTTTTCAAGTTTTTAGGGATCGCCTTAAAGCTGTTCATATTCGATAAGAGGGCTGAAAGCAACGTGATATCAGCCAATGTAAGCGTGCCGCCAAGGAAGTAATCGCTGAGGTACGAATTCATCTCTTTCAGCATCTTTTTCTTTTTTATTTCCATTTGTCATTTGAACGGACAGATCAATCCATTTATCACTGATAGTTGCATTGCATTTTCGATATTACTTTCGTCTTTTTTGGTATTATTTGGTTTGGTTTTATTCCTGGGCAACCCTTAAAGTTGCCCAAGACATGTAATGCCAGTTAAGGGAGTTTTGTCGAAATACAAATTTCTTACTTACATACTTCACCATCATCTTCATCATCATCATCATCGTCATCGTCATCGTCAACGTCATTATTATTATTATCATTATATATATATTCTATTTATACATATTGTAATTATTTGTGATAGCAGAAATAAAAAGATAAAAAAAATTGTAGTGGTTTTATGAGTGAACAATCGATTCAGAAACATAAGAAGTAAGAAGTAAAAAGTTATATAGTTAAATTTGTTCAAGTAACGCCTCGTACTGAAGCACTTGACATGATAAGGATGGATGCACATTCTCAAGGCTTTTGGACCATTGATCAATTTGTACTATCTAATCAACCCTATTACCATAGGTAAACACAATATTGCAAATACAGGAAAAACGCCCATTGCCATTTAAAAACTAACTTTCTTTTAGAATATTCATGATTTTTGTTAAAGAATATTTTTAAAGAAGATTCTTCTCTTACTAATTTAAAACAACGTTTAACTAACTTCTTGAGAAGTAAGTGAGCATTGTTTTTAAAAAGTCAATCAAGAATTTTCAAAAAGCATTTTATCAATTCAAAAATCAAAAATATTCGCAAAACCATAAATTTGAACTAAGGGACCTTAATCCTATACTACAATAAAGGAAAAGAATTGCAGACAAAATAAAAAATACTGTTTTCAATTCGTACTTCTTTCAAAACGAAGTCATCATATAAATGAAATTATACATAAAAGTAAATCTATTCAAAATGATTTCTAAACATTCAACTACTGTCCACTCCATGTAGGTGGCACACTAAATTTCACTAAAACTTCTCCGAACACCTTTTTCATACTTCCAAGCCATTTTTTCACGTTTTTAGGGATCGCCTTAAAGCTGTTCATATTCGATAAGAGGGCTGAAAGTAACGTGATATCAGCCAATGTAAGCGTGCCGCCAAGGAAGTAATCGTTCTTCCCGAGGTACGAATTCATCTCTTTCATGACAGCATCTTTTTCTTTTGTATTTCCATTTGTCATTTGAACGGACAGATCAATCCATTTATCACTGATTGTTGCATTTTCGATATTACTTTCGTCGTATAATTGTGGACATAGAAGTCGACATAAATACCGACCAACATTTGCATCACCGACAATTTTTGCTTGTCGGAGAGGTGACTGCATCACCGAAGGGGTGAACAAATCGTCCTTCCACACGTACGTGAAAACTATTTTATCGACGTTTTCTTGGATACGTCCACGTGCTTCACCCATGTATGCTGGAATGTCTTCATTCAAGGAGGAATGTTTTTGAACAGGCATTGCCACGTGGATTCCGTTCGATTTCAAAACTTCACTGATGAGAATAGATGACAGAGATGGTCTTGCTGGGGAAACAGAGAATACGAAGTCACATACACCTTTTGAGAGGACAGTTTCTAAATTCGGGCTCACTTTGACCTTATTATTGGAGGCAGAGGTGGGGACAACAGGGGATGATTCACCAAACTTGTGTCCCAATTCTTCACTCATTTTTTTCATTTCATTGGTCAGTTGTTCAAGTTCGACGGCGATTTTTCGGTCACGGTCCATTAGCGCTTGCATGTCTGGATCACTGCTTGTCAGCATTGGTTGCATCTCGCTGTCACCGCCATGGAGGGTTTTCATGGCGTACATGCAGGTTGGCATTTCGACTTTGGTGTCAGTGTAAACAGGTTTTAAACTGTACATGGTGTTAGCAGACATGTGGTTATGCTAGCTTAGTAAGCTTGTTTCCTAAAACATCAAATATGATAAGCTTTGAATTTCAGTAAGAATACAGAAACATTATAACCCAACTCCCCCTAAAAAGAGTCGAGAAGCAAAGTCGCCTAAAATAATGTGAGTCGTCGGGGTCCGGAACACACATTTGTACCCCCGGCGTACTATGTTAGAGTTCGAGGGCAAACCAGAACTTTCTTTGAACGACTCGAATCATCCTTGCAATCAAAGAAAACCTTTCGTCTCATATTTTCCCTTTCTTCGAAATTCATAGCGAACTTGCTGCTGTGACAAAAAAGTAAATGATCCAGGTCAAAGATCAAAGATCAAAGCTGCAAAAGGAAATCATGCATGGTTACATTTTGAGGAGCGTCATTTGGAACGAGGAATTCCAGAGAACATCTACACTTATTTCAATACATGCGTACCCGGTCAGATTCAATAATTCTACAATATTATGGTTAAATTACGGCTATTTTGTACACTCATTTATGACGTGTGTTGACAGAAGAGGACGGGGAGTAACACATCTGTATACATCTGTTAATATGGACTAAAATATAACGTGAGAAGATCTTTCAAAACGTATGCGATGTGTTGATAACGCTCTCAAAATTGTCCAATTAAACCATATGCATAAATAAACATATTCGGGTTATTTGTTCTCTTTGTGCCACTTTACCCAAACACAAAGAAGACATCTCTATTCGCAAAAAACTTTTTCAATCACTTCAATAAAAAAAAACGCGTCACAGACTGCGCATGGACTAACGGACCGAAGTCAGTGGGTCCAAACAATAACTGTGCAGACAGTTGCTCCAAACTGTTATAATATGTAGCAAATGTACAAGTAGCTAAATACATAGGACACACATTAAACGTTTCTCTTTAAACCAACTGTGAATGTTCTGGTCGGGATAGTTCTGGATGGGTGGGTGGGATAGATAAGCTTTTATGACAAACACAGAAATACAGGGCAAAAATAAGGTCAATTATTAGCAAAAGTTAGCATTGTTCTAGCATTTTAGATCCTTTTATGCAGAAACAATTGTGTCCTTTACACATTTTCTTTTACCTCAAGCAGTCTTTTTTTTCATATTTATACCAAATTTTCCTTACAATTCATATTGACAATTAGTAAGTAACGTCTGCAACAACAGGGCAAAAATAAGATTCTGGAATTTTCGTGGCTGGGGCATGATTAAGGAATATTGGCCAGAATATTCACCGGTGCGTCAAACTGGTTGTCAAAAAAGTGCAGCGCCCCTTATAAAGCACAGGACCTTAAACCCTTTTCGACCCTTTTGACATTGTACACAAACAATTTATCCTTGATAAGTGTAAAAATAGGAAAACACAAGAAAATATAGGATTCTTTATCTTTTGGATAATCTATCAAAAATGCAAAACGGCAAATTTACATGATACATCTTTAACTTATAATACACGTACAGGTCGAAAGAAGTAAATACTAATAAAAGTTTTATCAATAGTTTCCAATATATAGGAAATAAACAGAAGATAAATGACGAGGTCATCGTCAATGAAGAAAATTATTATCCCATGCGATATAACTAGCAATTTTCTACAGTGTGCTGATATTGGAATTTATCAAAACAGACTCAATATTATTTGCTTATTTGTGTTTCGTCTTACTATTTTGAAATTCATAAATGTTATCACTACTTATAGAGAGCAGTTTCTTCAAAAAAGAATCATGTATTCTAAAAGAAATAAATCCCTTTCAGCCACCAACTACAAAACTTGCTATTATACAATTCATTCACTCATACATTAATGTTCTGAGAATTATTCTTACGTAATTTAATTTCCGTAAATCCGAATGAAATAAACATATTAAAGTTTTAAAAACCCACAAAAATGTACTTCTTTAAGACAACTTGGCACAGGAACATCTTAGGGATTGTCAACTAATTTTGGTTGACTAAAAATTACATCAATAAGAATCTGCTTGGTTTACTAAGAACTATTTACTATCTTTATCATTATAGTTTTACAAATGATCAAATGATGACATTGTGACTTGAACCAATCAGAATTCTTATGATACAATTTCAGTCAATCAAATGGGAAATATACCTATAATTTATAGACAAACAACTTACTACATAAAAATAACAGAGCTATAAATTAGTACTAAACAAAGCTAAATATTGGATACTAAATGTTCAAATAAAATACTACAAAAATGAACAAAAAAACGACAGCTATCTATTATTTACAATTCAAATATATTGTGAGCCAAGAAAACATGATAAAGAAATGGACTAACAGGTCTTTATAGCTAAGGCAACTTAAAAACATTTTTATTGTTCAAACCATAACAGCATGGACAAGATTCAGCATTATATCCAATGATTAAATGAAAAGGGTTAACTAAATTTGAAGATTTTTCCAAAAATTAAACCACGGCTATTACTCAAGTTTAAGGTTCTTCCTACAGTCATGGACGCGTTCTTTTTTTTCGTTAAGTGAAACTCTGTTTAACGGTGCAACACTCTTCAACGGTGCAATTGAACAATTTTTCCCACCTTTTTCATGAAAATGAAATTGACTTATCATTGAACCTTGAACTTAAAATTGAAATTGACATTTATAAAATATAATTTTAAATTTGTTGTTATGATGTCGTTAAAAAACATTTTAAAAACATTTTTTAAAAACATTTCATGACGAAATATTGACGTAGGAGAATGAATTTATTTATTATTAAACGGTTATAGTGTTCTTTCCCTCGCAAATTATCATGTTCTCCTTGCCCAGTTCTCAATTGTTTGGTATCATCAAAGAATCATATGGTTTTCTTGCGAAATAATTAAAAGTTTATTTTAAACAAGTTTTTATCTAGCAACACGGCACTGTGGAACTTTAAAACAAACTTAACATATATTATTGTATGTTGCATCCCGTTAAACAGGGTTGCACCGTTGAAGAGGGTTTCGCTTATTACAAAAAAAGAACGCGTCCTGGACCCTTCTTGGCCAATGCTTCTTTTGCTTTAACACTGTTCAGCGTAAGACCAAGACCATCTTGTTTAAAATAAGTAACCAATCATAACTTGAGTGTAAGGAGGCGAAACAGCAAAAAATAAATTCAAGTTAGGTCAAAATAACTTTTTTATGTTATTATAGGTTATTCAAGAGGAAAGTTATTTTTTACTACCAAATACAATGGATTTAAACATTGTTTAGCTTAAATGTGGTTTAAACCATCTTAAAACAACTTTTGCTAACAAGGCCTCGATTTTACTTCTTCTTGACTCACTCTTTATATATTGGGTCTAATGTATGATAAACTAAAGTAATATTATTCGACTAAAAGGGAACGTGCAGCATTTTTAATGCACTCCACACTCGATTTAATGTCTTCTTCTGTTAGATTTATGTTAACAGCAACACGTATACTTGCCTTTGGAAGAAATAATTCTAAATCGTTCAAATATCTCGAAAGAGTTAACCCAACTCCCTTCTCCATGCATTCGTTGACAATCGATTGAAGTTTATCTTCTTCCTCTTGTCTCGTCATATTCTCATTTCTCTCTTCAAATCGTAAATGAATAATAGGAGAAATTTCATCACCTTCTACGACCATACCTTCAATGCCTTCAAGCTCCTTACGTAATGAAGCAGCATTGTTTTTTAGTTTTCCAAACATATCGTTGTTTTCCTCCATGATTTTCAGACCACTTTCAGCAGCTACAGAAAGAAGAGGTGGTAGGGAAGCTGAAAAGCAATAACCCTGCCCTGAAAGACGTTGATGGTCAACGACAAAGGAACTACCAGCACAAAAGCCACCGACAGAACCTAAAGATGCTTCCAGTGACACAGCCATGAGATCAATTTCACTTAAGGGGATGCCAAAGTGTTCAGTGACTCCTCTGCCATGACTTCCAAGTACACCAAATGATATTGTCTCATCGATAAACACTCTTACTTTGTATTTATTTTTCAACTCAATGATTTTCGGGAGAGGTGCAACATCTCCATAGTTCATATAGATACCTTCGACAACAAGAAATCGGCGTGTCACTTCAGCTTTTTTAGGGTTCTTTGCATCTTTCTCTTCTTGTTCTTTCAACTTGCTTTCTAAATCATCCATGTCGTTGTGATTGAACCAATAGACTTTACTACGCGAAGCACTGATTCCCTTCTGAATGGCAAAACTAACACCGCTATCACAAAAGATGACATCTGTTCGTTTTGAATAGGCAGGAATAGCACTTGACACAGTAGCAAAGCCATATGAATATAGAATAGCTTCTTCCGTACCTAAATAGCTTGCAATTTTTTCTTCCAGTGTTAAATGGACATCAATAGTACCGTAAAACCCACGAGGCCCACATGTACCAACACCATATTTCCTCAATGTTTCAATTGTACTGTCTTCTATTAATTTGTTCCCAACTAAACCAAGAAAGTTCAGCGTGCACAAATTTAAACATTCTTTTCCGTCTATTGTTATCTTATAACCGGGTTTCCCTTCGATGTATTTGGGTTCACTCACGTAATGTGGGACTTTCTCATCTTCTGGTACCAGAGGTTCTGGCTGCCACTCAGCTATGAGTCGATCTTCCTCCTCTTTCGATAATTCTAATCTTGTTTCTTTTGGTTTATAGCTTTTAGTCGTCATCAAACGTACGATCCATAAAACCAGCGCGACCTCGAGGATAAGATGTAAGAATGGTACATGTAATGTTGATTCGACATAGTTAACAGTCTTCACCACCCAAAGAGATAAGGATAAAATAGAGGCGGATGTTTCTGAATTGGCAGCTTCTTCCATTTTTATTTAGATCTACCAGTATATAGAAATATCTATAGATTCAACAATTGTTTTTCGAAAGTCCATGAAAGGTAGCGTTCTAATTAAATTTGATAATCTACCTAAAATCAAAATAAATCTTTAAAATAAAAAAAAGGATTTCTTTGAATTGTTCATCTGCACTAGTCCTTCACAGACTAAAGTATATTTTTAGAAAACAGGGTGGCCAGCAGATGTGCAAAATAAAGTTCAAGGACTTTCCAGGACTTTTCATCCAAAAAAGTGACATTTTTGCATGACCAAATAGCTTTTTTCCTGGACTTTTTAGAAGATATAGATGATATTGTCGATAGGCTTAAGGAGCTTCAAGTAGTACTCACTTTTATATTTGATAGTATGTAAATATCTCATCAGTTTAGGGATCATAAGAATCAATGGTAATTACAAAGAAGATGATATGTTGCCATTGATAAGATCGTTGTATATGGTTATCACAACTTTAAGAGTGAAAGATTTTCGTGATTTTTCCAGGTTTTTCAGATCACAATTTCAAAAATTCTTCCCTATTTTCTTCAACTAATTTAGATTAGATAAGAAATGATATAAGTAGCACTCAAATTAAAGATATCATCCAGTAAGGTTAATAATATGCTATACCACTTATATCCAAATAGCCAAATTAGATTTTCTATCAAGGTTCTAAAATTCAAAACATCTTCTGAAAGTTCATAACCATTTCCTTGAATTTAAAAATAGTCCCAGACAGACAGGAAAAATTTAAACAAAGTAATGAAAAGTTATCATGAAATACAAAACATTTATTAAAGTCAATAAAACTAAAAAAACAACTAAGAGTAAAAAAAAAAGTCGTATGATTATCATCACTAAGTTATTCAAATAAATTGAATTTTCAAACATTGGGATATTTAATTTTTCAAGAACTTTCCAGGACTAAGACCAATAATACCCGTTTTTCCATGTTTTTCCATGATTTTCCATGATTTTCCAGGAACTGGCCACCCTTCTGATTTAGAGACTACCCTTATTTGTGGTAAATCTTTGATTCTACTGCTTTTTTAACTTAGGCTAAGTCTAGCAGGACCTAAAATCTCATTTCTCACTTCACCCTTTTATCTTAATATTTTCTATCATATATTTAGACTATAACTTATTTAAGACTCAATTATAGTAGTCCCTTACGTACCACACTCCACACCCAGAATCAACCAAAAATAGACGAAATCGACAACTTAGTTTTTTTTAGTAAATTCTCAAAGTCAATTGTATAGTATTGACCAAGAAAAATTTAATGTGGAAACCTTATTTTTGGGGGCTTTTAGGTCCATTTCATTTTCAAAATGTTCAAATTTAAAAAATGAAACAGATAGCTGGATTGAGCATGAAAAGTTGATGAAAAAAAGGTATGGTTTGCTATGTTTGGATCAAATGATCAGGAGTTATTAGTGTGTAAAGCATAAATTTGCTAATTTCGCCAATTTCAATCTCAATTATTTTGGCAAGTAGAATTCCAAACAGCAAACCTTTCCTATTTTAAATTTTTTAAATTTGAATATTTCGAAAATGCACTTTTTCCTAAAGATCCCATTTTTCGCCCTTTTTATAGTGGAATGAAACCAAAAGACCCCCAAAATAGGGTTTCAACAATAAATTATGAAATATATCCTTTATCATTGCTAGCCCACATATAGACTTTTTTCATAACTTATTTTTTCTCGTGTTATGTTTTTAATAATAATAATCAATTAACTCAAAATACCTAAGAAAACCCTATGATTTTTATTGATTTATACAGAATTCTGTAATATAATCTTTTTTTACAAACATCAACTTTCGTGAAGACAAAAAATTAAAATTCCAACAATAGCTTTAAATACACCAATAATAGTACAGTCATTTTTGCCCAAAAATTGGGAAAACGGGGAACTAAATAATATAAAGCTGGATACTGCTTTTAAAGTCTCTTCAACATATATACTGTCCATAACAAAAACCCCACTGATCCAGCCTTTGGGCATTTTCCACAATTTGCATTCAAAGATAGGCACTTCAAGCTGAAAAGTTTGAAAATATAGGGGTTATATAGGGAAAAGAAAAACACTCTGTTTCATTGAATGACGATAACTTTTGATGTGCTAAAGCTTTTTCTCTACTTTTTTCGCCAAAATGTCACACAAGAATAGAACTAATACAAATAAAAAAAAATTAGAAAAAAAATCGTATGGGGGTCCATAAATTTAAAGATGGCGCATTTTTGGGGAAAAATCACTAATTTTCCACTTTTTTTGGACCTTAAACACAATAAATCATAGTGAAAAGGTTCCATTTGACTTTTATTGTCTTTATCAT